>CM062813.1:645649257-645934275 GCA_031772625.1 Pinus tabuliformis
GGGGCATCTAGTGGCATATCACAGTGAGACATTTTCAGACACAGTCCAAAGTATCCAACTTATGACAAAGAGATGTATTCCATGTGCAGGCCTGGCGACAATGGAAGCATTACATCTTGGGGAAGGAAACAATCATCCACACAAACTACCAACCCCTGCAGTTCATACAGACACAAGGGAAGTTGCGGAATGATCGTCATCAGAAGTGGTCTGCATACCTGCAATAGTTCCATTTGAATATCAAGTACAATAAGGGCAGAAAAAATAATGTTTCAAACTACCTCAGCTGACCACCGATCATGGCGTTAAACACCGTGCTCAACTCTTGTGGGCATGAGACTTTTGATTAGCCACTCTCTACAAAAGTAATCTAGAAATTAGCCACACATACCATATGCTCTTGGAGTGTCAACAAGTTTTAGATTTTCACCTCCAAGATGCTTTTTTATGCCACCTGGGACACCTTTGTGTTCCTTCAAGCGAGCGTGCGAAGATGATTTAGGAAGCGCACTATAGTCGGGTCGTTGGGAATTTCAGGGTCAAGAAAACGGTCACAATACTGCAGAAGTATTTCTATTAGCTGAATCTTTGACAGAATGTTGGGAAGTACATCAGATCCTACATTACCGGCGCCATTGCCAAACTGACCATCAAGAAGTAAGGTCTCTATACTCCGTTGCCTACCCCTAGTTGACCTTGAGAATCCATATCCATGGATTACATGTCAGGCCTTTCTTCTACTAAGCATGGTAATGACTATGTTTTTGTGGTCATTGATAGATTCTCGAAGATGGCCATTATGGCGGCCTACAAGAAGAGTATCATAGCAGAAGCCACTGCTAAACTCTTCTTTGAACGAGTGTGGGTACACTTTGGGATCCCACAATCTATCATCTCAGATCGGGACAGCAGGTTCCTCAGTACATTTTGGTCTAGTCTCTGGTTGATGTTGGACACCAAGCTCACTAAGTCCACAACTTTCCATCCCCAAACTGATGGCCAGACAGAGGTCATCAATAGGATGATCATACACATTCTGCGCATGTACAACTCAAAGCATCCACACGCATGGGATGAGAGCCTCCCCTATGTCCAACACAGCTACAACCAGGCTCTCCACAGCTCAACTGGGCACAACCCTTTTCAAGCGGGCTTGGGATTCCAGCCACTATTTCCCATTGATGTGGCCATATACATTTGCAGTGACTTAGGCAGATTCGACTCATGTCCAATCCGAAGCTGACAAGGCAAATAGCTTCATTGAGCACATTCAACACATCCGCCAACAGGTCCATGACATATTGGACAAAGCCAATGCTAAGTACAAGCAGCGACATGATCAACATCGGGTGCCACACAAGTTCCAGGTGGGCGACAAAGTTTGGCTACATTTGCAGAAGGAGCGCCTCGTTGGGCCCCACCACAAGATTCACCCACTTCGATATGGGCCATACACCATCACCAAGGCTGTGAGAGATAATGTTTTTGAGCTCAGTATTCCCCCATTCCTTGGCCTGCACCTAGTGTTCAATGTGGATCGCCTTCGGCCATACTTGTCACCAGTACTGGACACATCCAACATTGCAGAACAACTCACACCAACAGAGCTAAATCTAGACTGCATGGAACAAGCTACAACTGATCGGATCATGGACACGTAGATCAAGAACACCCGCCAACAGAAGATCCAACTGCATCGAGTTGTCAAAGCCAACCAGCTCCTGCACCAAGGAAAATGGCTCATTAGGGACCAAGTTCAGCAGAAGTTTCCTCATATAATGGAGGAACTCAATGCAGTGGAGACAATTGCTTCCTAAGGGGGAGGAATGATCCAGGTGGATATTGGTGGCCACCCGCCTATTCCACATGGACCCCCACCATTGTTTCTTTCAGTTTTTTAGTTTCCTTAATTGTAGCATAGTTTACTATTTTTGGCAGTTTTTTGGGTCCTGAACTTCCTGAGCCATTTTGAGGCCCCAAACGAAGATTTTTTTGGCAATATTCCTCCAAGTGATTTTATTGAAATTTTGTTTTCAGTTGTAGTCCTCGGAGAGATCTTTCCAGTGAGGTATCATGCGCGTCAAACGAAGATAATATGACCAAGTTACGACCCCGGGAAGTTCGCAGCCCAACTAACCCCAACGAGGCCCATAAACTCTTGGTGTTACATCTTCTCGAGTTAGGGTTTTGTTTGTTTAGGTTTTTCTCTTATTGTTCAATAATAAAAAGGCCCTTGAGCCTCATAACTCAATTCAAAGGCATGTAGCTGCCACATCTCTTCTTAGAGATAAGCTACCATCGTCCGAGCTAGTCTCATTTCCATTCTGTTTGTAAGCATATTTCATTATTTGATATTAATGAAAGATAGTGTTATTTTTGTTGCATCCCTGTATTTATGGTTATATCTGTGATTTGTTGTGTTCTTGTTTAAATTCAGATCATTCATAGGACTAACGACCTAGTGCTATCAAATATTATTTCTAGCCTCAGTGCATTATTCAAATTAACAACACCGACACTTTTATATAAGTAACGCATCGATGCTTTTATGTAAATCATATGAATCGGAGCTGTGAGTTTAAATTAAAGCACCGAGTCTATAATATTATTTTGCCTGCCTCGGTGTTGTTCTTGAAAGGAATGCCCTGGGGCGTTTGGTTAATGTATACACATCAAGGTTGTATACATTTCAAGCATCGATGTTCTTTACATTCAACGCCTCGGGGATTTTGGTTAGGTATACAACCTCAGTGCTTTTATTTATTTAGTGCATCGGTGTTATTGTTTCCATAAGGAGCACCACTGAAAAAACATCTACTAAAACCTTTGGCTACCCATAATTTTTTAGTTGTGATGAAGTTTCGTTTTCTTCTCCACTAAAACATCTGCTACCGCAAACGGATGTTGTAACGAAGGTTTTTTTTGACAATTTTTGTCAATTTTTTATAACCCTAAAAACCTTCGTAGTGTAAGGAAACGATCTAGGAAAAGGATGGTTAGGAGAGAGATAAGGGAGGAAAATAGGTGTGAATTTGAGGAGGTAATAGTGGGTAAAATAGGGTCAGTTTCTAACAAGGAGCAAGGGGAGAGTAAAATGGTTGAGGTCGGGACCAAGAAAGAAAGAGGAGGGAGGGTGTATTCAAGAGAGGCGTGAGGGGAAATGACAATTGGGATGCCCATTGTCAGATGTGACAAGTCACAAACAAGTGTCTAACTATAGATAATTGAGAGACATTGTTAGGGGAGGGTTAGGAAGGGTTAGGGAGGTTGATGCAACAAGGTGACCGATAGAGATATGGATGGTTGGAAGAGGGGTCCAAGTTATGGGAACATCGATATTTGAGTGCCTTCTAGCAGATCATGGGATTAGTCCACCTGTAGCTCCTCCATGGCCAATGTGTGGGGCGAGTGTAAGTGTGAGACGAACAAATTTGCCATAGGAAACAACCCTGATAAGATTTGATGCAACAAGGTCTATGGTCCTACAATAGCAAACCGTAGAAAATTTCCCTCTTCTATTAAATTTTATTATTATTTAATTTATTTTAAACATTTTATATTTATATTTAAAATTTTAAAATATTGTTAATTTTTTATTAGATTTGAAAGTTATTAATAAATTTATCTATTTCTTTAAAATTTATAGCATAACTTTGAAAAATTCTAGAACTAAATTAATTTTTAGAATCATCACTTTCATCATCAATAAAACAGTCTCACCTAAAGTTGGAATTTCAAAACAGACCCACCCGTCAAATTTAAGAGTTTTAACACCTTCTTTTCTTGTTGACAATTTCAATAAAGGATCTTGGTAGTTTTGCAAATTCTTTAACTGCATTTGATGAGAAAATTACCCTGTGATGGGCAATTTGCTCATCAAATTCCATCCCTAGTCTCACCACAACTTTCATTGTAATTTCTTTATGATGCCACAACATCTACTACATTGTCCAGATAATGAATCAACATTGTAATGTCTTTATGATGCCAGAACATCTACTAAACTACCGAGATAAGGAGTCATGTCAAGTGGCAGTGTTAAAAGACATGTACTTAACAAGTTCATTGTAATTTATTAGCACCCTTGGCAAGCTCCAGTCACTTCATCCTTGACACTCTTTGACTTGTGAGGTTATATATGTGTAGGTAAAATTATGAGTAATCAAACTGACTAGGTAAGGTACAAGGAAGTTTGGTCAAACTTAATAAATCAAAGATTCAGGCTGTTAGAAAAATTGAGAGAGAGCACATAGAGTGATTAAACACACAACACCAAACACACTATGTTTTTATTGATCTCACAGTGATTACATATATAGGAATACATGATACTTCCAATCCTAGAATGGTGGATCTAGATTATTGAAAATAGCAATACAACTATTAACTTAGGAACTCACACAATTACAACTCACGACAACTTGGAAGTCATGGAAGCATTACTTCCAATACCCTCCCTTAATGCTTACATGAAAATTATCGAAAATAGATATTACAACAATAGATGAATCTTTGTCAAATTTATCTGATATGATCATCACTAGCACTTATATCTACTCTGAAATTTCATGGTTTCCGCTCTTTTCTTCACCACATTTTCACTTCACTTGATCCATCCATTTAAGACATAACCGCTTCAGACCATCGTTGACGTACTTTGCAGAATTGACGCTTCTCAACCTCCCAGAGCACAATGGATCAGTCTCGATACTAAACCATCTTACAAAACTGCCACCAACTGTGAACCTATGGCCCTTAGCAACCTTCATCAATTATCTAGGATAACATTTTGGGTACAAAATGTCTTCGGCATACAATTCTACAACTTGAACTTGTATAAAATAACTTGTACTGACGTTCCTGGAGCACAATGGGTCATATCAGCTTGACATTATTAAGAACTACCTGTGACTAATGCTCCTCGAGACAAGTCACATTAGCTTATTAAATAATTAGCCAGTACTTAGTTATTTGTGGTTGTACATCTTATTTTACCAACATTTTTTTATTTTATTTTATTTTATTCATACCAAATAATCACTACAACTTTATTTCACCCATCATAAAAACATTTTCACCACAAAAAATTTACCATAAAAAACCTTTAATCTCTAATCTTTATATCTCCTTAATCCATGTACACAGTACTCTTTATAAACCAACAAAACGAAGACTTAAATGAAATCAAACCTTTCCAGTCAACGAATGCACCATGAAATAAATAAAATATTTAACTATTTCATTCACTCTCACGGCCACTGCAATATATGGAGAGGCACAATTTTCACGCCACCCTGTGTTTAGCGAAAGGAATCAAAAACCCTGATCTTTTAGAAAAGATCCTGCAAATCATTGATCCACAACATTTAATGCAACTGACAATGATGATCCACAACCATGTGCAATGTAGGTTTGAACACCTAGGGCTTCGGCCTTCACAATAGCAACGGACAACAACAGAGTGGAGATAAATAGTTAAATGCCTCTTTAATAATGAACAAAAGAACTACAAATCATTGATCCACAACATTTAATGCAACTAACAATGACGATCCACAACCATGTGCAATGTAGGTGTGAACACTTAGGGCTTCGGCCTTCACAATAGCAACGGACAACAACAGAGTGGAGATAAGTAGTTAAATGCCTCTTTAATAATGAACAAAAGAACTACTCTGACAAAATCACATGTGCAATCTTTAACAACTCAGATTTGGATCAGGCCTCAAAGATCTCAGCTTTCCATTTCGACATATCAACATTATTTTAACAAGGTAAAAGAAAATTGTTGTAAACAAATTCACGAAAAGCAAACAAATAGATCTGCAAATCAACAAGAAACAAGCAACATTCTAGCTTACTAAATACAAAATTAATATGATTTCGCACTTTATTTAAATCTATTCACAAAGCAATATGACTCAAGGCTCTCTCACATCTCCCTGGTCTTTCTTTGAGGGAGTCAGGCCACAACCATGTTAGAAAAATTGAGAAAAAGGAGATAGAGTAAAACACACAACATCATAGGCACTATTGATCTCACAGGCATTATATATAAAGAATACATGATATTCCTAGATTCCAAAATGATGGATCTAGATTACTAAAAATAGCAGTACAACTATTAATTTAAGAACTCACACAATTACAACTCATCACAACTCTAAAATCATAAAAGCATTACTTCCAATACATGCAAGTTTGGTTAAACTTAATAAAGCAAAGACTCAAAAAGAAAAAAAATCTCATAAGTTATAGAGATTTCAGTTAAGAAAAATTTAGAACCTAACAAAAAAATATTATTTGTTGTATTACTTTTTCAAGATTCTACTATCGTTTGGAGATTAAAATTTCCAAAAATACTAGTTTAATCTCCAAAAATACTAGTTTTTTTTAATGGAGAAATGGGCAAACAAGCCATTTTCGCAATTATTTTTTCAAGATTCTACCATTGTTTGGAGATTAAAATTTCCAAAAAAAACTAGTTTTGTTTTTAATAGAGGAATTGGCAAACATGCCATTTTCGTGCTTTGTGATAGATAAAAATGTCTAGAGAACTAGTTTGTTTTATATTTTTTATTTATTTTTTAATTTAGAGGGTCAGTTTTTATATTTGCGTGATGCGACTCAATTCCAACTGTTATGGGTAGGTATTTCATTTCGCCACGTAAAAATAGATTACGTGGATTTGAACACCAAATTTTTTTATACATAATACTTCATTTATATTGCAATTACCATATTATATTGCAATTACCAGTTAAGTTGTGTCGAAAAATTATTATTTACTATTTAAATTAAATAATTAATATTTTTTAATTTATTCCACTATTATTTAGATATTAAAATTTCCAAAAAAATTTAAACATAAATAACTTAATCTTTAAAACAAAAATATAACTAATAACAAAATCAAACATATACCTACTAACAAAATAAACTACATCTACATATATTAGTTTAATATTTATTATTTAAATTAAATTTTATATATATATATATAAAATAAAGTTTTCCAATCCCATTACTAATGTATCGTAACTTTGTGAAATCATCAACTTATAAATCTTAATTTTATTACCTTATAAATCTTACCAAATAACGTTCATAAAATTTTCCTTGCCATTATCAAATAAGTCTTATCATATATAAAATAAAATAAAATAAAGCTTTCCAATCCCATTACTAATTTCTCAAGTTATCGTAACCTTGTGAAATCATCAACTTATAAATCTTAATTTTATTACCTTATAAATCTTACCAAATAACATTCATAAAATTTTCCTTGCCATTATCAGATAAGTCTTATCATATATATTCTCATAGCTCTTATTATATATATTCTCATAACACATGTACACTAAGTTTTTTTTAATAAATTTAAAATCATATTACTCAATTATTAAGTGGAAAAGTTCATTCTAGAGTTTAGCATAGTGGAAATGTGTAATTCTGTTCTTGGTTAATTTGGAGTTGACACGTGTTTAAAAAAAATCAATAATCTCACTCTCAACCATAAATAAAATATTTGGTTTGATTTTTTTTGGTTTATTTAATTAAAAGTATTATAAAACATCAATAATCTCATTCTCACTCTCACTAGCCATAATTACAAAAACTGGTAAAAATATTTGACTCTCACTCTCAACTATACATAAAATATTTAGATTTCCATATGAAATAACATAATATTATTTCAACTTTGTAGAGAAATATAATTAAAAGTACAAAAAGAAAATTGAGTAATTTTAAAAATTATTTTTTATTGACAATTCTCACTTAACTAAATTTTGAAAATGTTGAATCTATTTTATATATTCAAAAATGCAACTTAAGCAATGAAAAATTAAACGTGATATATATATATAATATATATATAGTTTCTAGAGGGATTAACTATATTCAGGGGAGATTTTTTATTTAAACTTTATACTCTAAAAGAGGTTTGCACCTCAAGAAATTGGATCTTTTCAATTCTGACTAAATCCATTAGTTAAAATAGATTTAAATACAGTTAAAATAAATTTATATTAGTTCCCCATTCAAATTGAGTTTTATGGATATACTAAAATAAAAAACATAAACCTTGAAATCATAAAAATAAAATTCAATAATATTACAATTATCTTAAACAATACCACTACGAGAAAGAAAACCCTCTTTGTACGGAGGAATTAGTTTTCAGCTCAAGGTTCAGGGGAAATAGGAAATTACGTGATATTAAACCCTGAATTAGGCATCATATGTGCTTTGGAATCAAGGCCAGGTCTAAGATGGGACGCAGATTTGTCATATATGATGCATGAATGAAAAGTAAGATTCAAATTTACACAATCTCTTGGGTTTGCCTTGTAAATAACAAGGCCACTGCATAAAGGATCTTTAAGAATTTTGGGATGAGAATTTAGATATCGTTGAGGTATATCGCATCTTTAACTTTTGGTAAATGCCTGTTAGATTGGGAGAAGGTCCAGGTCTTTACACGACATCCGTGCATTAGAGGTTGTCATCATAAATATTTTCTTTTTCTATTTCTATGTCAATACAGAAAACAATTATTAAACTTGACATCCTTCTCTTAAAGCAAAGTAACGACACATCAGAATAAATGAAATTCCATTGAGAAAGAATTACAAATTTGGACTTTGAAGTTGTTTATATAAGTAGAAATGCGATTCCAATGGACCAACCTCACAAATTTTTGCTTCTTGCCATTCATTCACACATTCTGCAGGGTGTTTTTAATAAATATTTTCAGTTTCCATTGGAAAAAGGAACTTATTAATAATAAATCTTCCCTCTTCCCTCTTTTTTCAAGGGGAAAAAAAATGAAATCACAGAGGAAATGGTATTTCCACTGGAAAAGCATTACACTGGGCTTCTTGTTAATGATTCAACAATTAAAGGATCAAATATACCGAAGTGCACTCCTCATTTATAAATAAAAGTAGAGTCTGCAAAATAAACTAAACACTTAGAATGCTAAATATGTTAAATAAGTGTATAACTGTAGAAATACTTCAAAGGAACATATAGTACATCACTGCGGTAGTGTACAAATAATTTGCAAAAGGAACAAAGAAGAAAGCAACAGAGACCGCATCAAATCTGTAGAGGCATCCATACAATGGGCAAAGTGTACTCGTATATTGTACAGTTCTTGTTTCACTGAATCCCTAATTTCTGATGGAAATTTCAGGCCCTGTGGCGTTGATTTAGTCACCGTCACATTTAGGACAAAACTTGAGTGAGGCTTTCGGCAAATAAACCATGCATGTACTTGCCATTCTCAAGTAACATTTTCCTCTCATAATTTTCTCAATTTATGCTTTATCACCCATCTATTTGGCCTAATAATATGCTCAAATTGGATGGCAACCTATTCCCTGAAATCATTACAGGCTTGCAACTTTAGAAACTTGAAGTATGGCAACTTCTCCAACAGAGAGAGGGCTTGCAACTTCAGTAACCTCAAATATGGCAACGTCTCCAACAATGAGAGCTGCATTTAGACGCCAACAGTCGTAAAATGTTACAATTTTAAGATGCTCGAACTTGCAACAGCAATCTCACTGGATGAACATTAAATCTGTGGCTTCTTTGCGGTCTGCCTATCCTGGGAATACAATGTATACAGCCACAAATGTTTGCCCTCCAACTAGGATTCCATTTCAGTATCTGACCTTATTTCAATTTTGACCCAAATTTTAAAATTACAATGAGCTCCCTCATATTCATGAGACCCTCATACTCCAAACGAGCTCACTCAGATTTATGAGACCCTCGTACTCCAAACACTATTTTGCACATTGGGTTCAGACTTAATGGAACACTTTCCCCTATATCAGAGTCTGCTCAATCAAGTAAGATCGGAAATACTAGGCATTTTTAGGCACTCACATAGGCATAGCATCTTGAGAGAGCTGAAACTGACTAAAAATCTTGATAGAACCTCTTATGGCAGTCACAAGCTTTAGGCATCTAAATGAACAACGATCTAGAAAAACTTTTAAATGGCCATGACTACTAAATGGGTTGTCCATTTGTTTCTAATTAACTATTTTGCAATCCACATCTACATAGGTCTTTTCAAAGCATTATAACTCCATCTTAACGGTTGATAGAGCAACCCACATCCACAGTGATTTCTTCGAAACTGATTTCTTCAAAGCATCATAACTCCATCTGAACTGTTGATAGAGTTCTAGCGTTGATAGATCTCTGAATCAAACGTAGAGCCACTGAAAAAGATGTCTCTGAGTCTCTCATTCCCGACTAAGAAGTATGCAATTGTACAAACTGATATTTATTGCAGGTGTATGAGGTTTAATGCCAAGGGCAAACCTTTACACTCATCCATAATTTTTGAAGTCTATTGCCCGCAGCAAACCTTTACACCCATCCATAATTTTCCTAAAATCATAGTTGTTTTAGAAATACAGAATGTTAAACAATGCCCACCCTTCATCTATAAGGATTATTGATCTCTTGCCCTCCTTGCTTGGCTCAGATCTCCAATTAGAGAATAGTACTTTGCTATCTTTACCATCCCTAAATTCTTATATCAAGATCTCTTGCCCTCCTTGCTTGGCTCAGATCTCTAGTTACAGAATAGTACTTTGGTATGGCGTATATTTTTGTGGCTGAGTCTAATTTTTTTTCACATCACAAAAATTTTGAACACAATCACAACTAAGAAGCTTTACTAACCCTGTACGTGTTGTGGACCATATCGAGAGGCGTTTCCTTGTAGAAGTGCACTCGATCTACTTCATTTATCCGATGTTCCGTCTACAGCTGCCCACGGGCCATACTTAATCACTGACCCTACAAACCCAAAGGCTGGGAAGTGTAGAACATCTTAAAGCCATGCTTGTGGTGACATGCGTTCCATTCTCTGATTTGTTTGGAGAGTGCTATAGAGACACAGTTGTTTGATTGGGCGAGATCCAGGAAGTGTTTGTCCTCTGTAAGGGAACTTTGCCACTATTTCTTGATGGTCTCCAAGGGGATTTTTATGCTCATCTTACTAGTATCGACCAGGTGGCCACGGTTTTGGTCCTCTTGGATAACACCATTATTCAGATCGGTGATTGGAACAACCACAACGTTTTCCTGGGATTGTATACGACTTTAATGATGAGATCCATGGGTTGCTAGTGGCAGAGCAGCGCACATCAGAGAAAAGGAGGGGAAGAAATCTGTGTGCATACAAGGGAGAAAGAGCAGATTCAATCCAGACAGAAGTGGATTGGGCGCCGGTGTGAAATCCCCAGAAGCACAAACAGTTATGGGTATATGCTACCGGAGAATCACATGGTACGTTTGCGCCGACCCCGCAACGCCCGGCCCGGCCGTGGTGAAGAGAGGCATAGCTTCCTGATGGTGGGTCCATGATGGTGAGTATGGACCGTGTCGTTGCAGGATTGGACTTCATTAAAGATATGCAACAGGGCGACATTGTGACTAAAAACAAGAATATAGGTGCCTTCGTTGTCAAGGTTATCAAAAAGTTTCAAGATTCCATATGTTTAGGACATGTCAGATTATCAAGGACTTTGGTATCATAATCATCAATCTCTATTTAAGTTTAATTTTTAGTTGTGGGATAGTAAGTTTTTTTTAGTATTTTGTAATGAAGGGATTGAAATCGCTGGTGTTAACCGATATTATAAATTTGGTTGTATGGTATTTTTTTTGAGTTTTTTTTAGAATTTGTTAAAAAAAAAAATTAAAATCAGAATGTTTAAGTGTTTGAATTGGTTTTTTTGACGGTGGAAATGTATTAAGCAATAGCTCGATTTTGTTATAATTTTGTCAAAAACTTTATTATTTTCCAAACTAATTTGTGGATTTTTTAGGCTACACTTATTGAAATGGACATGGGCATTAGAGTTGTGGTAATCATTATATTTATGAACTATTTAAATTTGAAATTTCTATTTTAGTGAGAGTATGAATCCCTTGCAATAATAAGTAATTATAAAAAAGTCAATTTAATATACCTCAAATTTTTGAGAGAATTTAATGAGAAACTACTCACCCATTTTCAAATCTCATTGACATAATACATGATGCTCTTTGTTCAATTGCCTATGTAATATCTTTCCCACCTGTTATCACTCAGGTTGTCCTTAAGCTCCGGAAAAGGATACGGCCGAGGTAACCATAGACCAACTTTGGACTGCAGGTTCTAGCCAACCTGCAATCAGAGAGGGCTCTTTTTTTATGATTTAGCTTTGTTTAACATGATTTCAGGCTAGTTATCGAGTCCAAGGGTTTTGTTTTGTTTTTTGGTGGGAAGGATGATGTTTTCAAGTAGAGAGGTAAAACATAGTCTGGTAAGTTTCAAACCATTGGGCGTGGAGTCAAGGAGTCGGACTGCTGGTGCATTTTCTTGGTCACAAGAGAAATAAGGAGCAAGGTAGTTGCTCATGAAACAACACTTAAAGCTTAAAAGGATGAAATGAGGGATAAGGAATTAGAGGCAACAAAGAATTTCTCACTATGCTTAAAGGGGGAAGGTGAATGAGCTCTATCTAGGAGCAGTTAAAAATTCCTAGACAACTATCAGAGATGAATGGATTAGGGGAAATATGAGCCGAAGGGAATTCATATTCATGACTGATCCAGAGGAAAACATAAAGAAACAGCAGAAAATGAGCATAGAGGGCAATTAAACCAATTCTAGGCTATTTTTTCTTTCTGCTATTTAGACGGTATATCAATGGAAAAAACCAGAGGTAGGAAAACTTATTGAGTCATGTTGCAGCACATGAATTCCAAATTCACTTCTTCAAACCATTAAACACAGAGCAGACAGTCTTTCCTCCAAGCTTTTCAGCAGTCTTTGATTACAGAAAACATATCAGGTATACAGTGCGAGTCTTCACTGAAAAACTATCAACCAACCGACCCTTTAAACAAAACAGAGGGTGGTATATATAGGGAAGATTTATCCAAAATTATCTATTACAGCCGACCTAACAGGTCTGACAGAAAATTGATTACTTTAACCTAATCCTATCCAGAAATAAATGCCAGAAAATATCTTTGAGCTTTGCTGGGGGCAACTGTATCAAAATGAGTTAATATCTGTCCTGGTGGCTCTGTGCTTTTCATCTGTCATAACTGTGCATTGGTCTTTGCACCCTTGCTGTTCGGCGGTTTTAAATGCCTCTGACTGTGATTTGAGAGCTACGATGGGCTTACTCCTCTTGATTTTGACTTTCTGGGGGGCTCATCAATGTTTAAGTGCTTCGAGCCCCTAAAAAATCTTCGGCTGATACTCTTTGGCTCTCCTTCTTCCTCTGATACCCTTTGGCAATAAATTGATGTTGTTCTGAGGTGTTGTGGGTCTTATTCACAAATAAATGGCCGCTGTTCAGCCTCTGTTTCTTTCAAAACTGTTTTCTGCACCTTCCGACAAGCTTCGCGAAGAAAAATGGGTCATTCGGCGCCTTTCGGGCTTGCCGGGGGCCGCAGAATGAAAAGATTCCCTGAAGATTCCCCATTCAGGCCCAAAAAAATCTAGCGCAAATCGCTCATCAAAAACTGCCTCAGAATCGGATTCCGGGGTTCCGAAGTGCGATTTTTTGCCCTTCGCGCCAAAAAAGTGCTGATGACGTCAGCATGATGTGACATTGTACGACGGGTGACGTCAGCAGGACGACGTGGCAGGGATACGTGGCAGTGACGTGGCAGGAGGCCACGCAGGCAGGTGACTCGACATAGTGACTGAGCATGGGGGTAACGTAAGCGGTGATTGCGTAGGGGGTGACGTCACTGGGCAGGCGGGTGACGCAGGCAGGGGCGGTTTCCGGTTTTGGGCGCACCACTTATGGACAAAGGTGGTTTCGAGGGAGAGGGCTCCGCCACAGCCCAACGCTTGACGCGTGGCAGGAGGTACGACGGCAATACCGCCCATCTCCCGGACGCTAAACGTCGGGCAGGTCGGGGATGGGATGGTCCGCCCACCGTTGATCTGTGGGGCGGGTGATCCAATGGTTGGCGGGGAGTGCGATATGACGGAGGGATAAGGGGTGGCATATGCGCAGGAATATTCCCTTTTTAATTATTTGCAACGGCGGGTTTAGACTTAGGGAATGGGGTTTTTATGTGTTAAAAAGGCGCGGGTTAATATATTTACATTCAGACTTAGGGACAAGGGTGGAATATGGGTTTTTTGACAAGTGAAGTTAATATTTTATGTACAGAACGTAGGAAACATGTGCAAAAAATGGGTTTTTTAAGGTTTTTGAGGGGTTTTTGGGCTAGGGGAGAGGTTACTAGCTGACCAGATGTCAAACTAGCTCCTTAATGACTCGGATGGGCTAAAGACAGCCCCAGATGGACTGTGATTTCCCGGACTCAGTAGAATTATGGCTATAATGCCTGGGAGGGAGTATTTACATAAGGGAGTTTTATATACATGATTTTAATAGGGGAATGGGAAAACTGATAGGGATTTATATAATACTGTTAGTAGTTAATATGAAGGTGACCAGCAAGCGCTAGGATCAGGGACCTTAGGCTAAATTTGGGAAAAAAGAACTTGTAGAGAACTGAGATCCTTGAGTGAAGCAGATCTTCACCAAGGCAACTGATATGGAGTATGATGAGACTAAGAGGCAAGCAGATCTTGACCTCTTTGGGAAGTTAGTAAGTGGCTTTGGGGAATTTAGAAGAAAGGGGAGTTAGTGATGTTCACCTTTGAGCCCTTTTGCATAAAAACTGTCTGCACTGTGATCTGAAAAGATAAAATACTTTGTACCACAAAACTGATCACAAATTATCATTCTGCAACCACACAGCTACCTACCCAGCCTACTTTTCTAACATTTTTTCTTCTTTTATGGGTCGGTGCATTTAGACTTGCAGACCCAGCTTTACAATTTTTCCTATCTAAATTTACACTTATTTCTGCCAGGGCCCAGATTAAACAGTTGGGTCCCTTTGATTTTCTACTTATCTACAAATCTGCCAAGATTTAGCTGTTTGGACAGATACATTCTCTATATTCTACAACAGGAAATTGAAATCTAGGGAGACCAAGATTTAGCTGTTTGGCCTTCCCTTAACTGAAAATCTTACCAAAAATTGAATACAACAGTGGCATTCGGACCATGGCACTTTCATGGCATCTTCTTTGGTCTGTTATGGAAATATGGAACATTGCAGCCAGCAAAGTATGACATATTTGGCATGTAAAAATGTCAATCATGAAAAATGAATACCTACTGCAGCAGCAGGCTAACAGTGGCTCCACTTGGGGATGGCTTTTCCTTGTGAAAAGCCAAGAACAGCAGGTCAGACTGCCTTGTATTCAATTGCTACTGTATTCTGCAAAATTTGCTTGGCCGGCTGCCTTATTAATCCTACCTACCTACTCTAACCAGTACTTACTTTGTCGTTAAGTGAAATGAAACAGCCAATGCAGCCACTTAAGCATTATAAATATGAATGGCCCCTGCTGCTTGTGCTTGTTGTTACCTGAAATGGAGATCTTGCAATTTGATATGGCTTTATTAATCTTTGAGAAGATCAGGAAGTTGTTGACCTTCTTTGCTGAAACAAGAAACTGTACAAAAGTGTCCTGGAGTATATATACATTATTGCTGGACTGACTTGAAGAACTGTACAAAAGTTTGGGATAGCTATCATGCTTTGAAATTGGGGAACCATCAACATCTTGATATTGTCCTTTGCAGCCTTCTAGCGGAGAAGAGCAGTGATTTACCTCATCACACAGCTTGCCGTCAGATGAATTATGCAAAACATGGGATGGAACCTGTAATTCTTTGAAAGCCTGCTCAGATGGCACCTGACAGATTTGTGCTGACTGTTCTTTTTCTTCTTCAAATATCTGAGATGGCTGCAAACCCAATGGCAGGGAATCCAGTTGGATTATCTGGTCACATGCTGCCACTTCTGAGTCTTCCTCAATCTGACATTCACTGGCACTTTGGGGCTGCAAATCTAGTGTTGATGCTTTAGGAGCAGGGCCTGGACTTTCCTCAAGCTGATCAGTAACAGAACACGGTGACACTTGATTATTAATAGCATGATAATTTTCCCTAATAAACTGAAAAGACCTGAAACAAAATGGTAAAGTTCCTTCACTGAAATCAACACATTCTGCGCTTTCTTCCTTTTCTTCATGGCTGAGATGGGCATTCTGATCATTGTGTTCAGACAGCTGAACCTGAACTGTGCTTTCTGCCAAAATAATGTGTGACTCCTTTGTAAGGTTGATTTGGTCGTCAGGCTCATAAGCATCATCATACTGATCATATTTGGGCAGACAGTTGAAAGAAGAGAAGCTATTATATTCATACATTATATCAACAGACTGCTCCATCATGTATGGCGGTATGAATATGTCATCTGTTTTGTGACAGGTTTGTTCATGAATATCATTCCTTTCCTTTTGCAAAACAGATATGTTCTGGTGCTCTAAACGTTCAACTTCTGTTGTGCACGTCTGCTTTAATTCCTCTGCTTTCTTTACAAAGATATCAAGTTCATCCCCTTTTTCTGCTTTCAACTTCCCCTCCCTAACTTTCAAATTAACCTCTACATCTACTGCCATGTTCTGCATCTGTTGCATAGTAGAGGGGCTTCTTTCTCTCAGATGGAATTCTATTTCTGGATCAAATGTTGCTGGATAATGTAATAGGGCCAAATCAGGGGGAGGTCTTATATTCAATGGTATAGAATGATAAACTTGATTGAATCGGTCAGAAAATTGCTGAACAGATTCATTTGGAATCCTTTTTAACTGATTATATTCTTCTATGAGCACGAGGAAATTGACTTTGATCATCCATCTATCAAGGAAGGGTTTGAATAACTGCTGGAGATTTGAGATGCTTGCCTCAGGCAATGCTTTAAACCAAGTCCTAACTTCACTTTGCAAAGAAAGGGCAAACAGCCTAACACTAACATCCTCATCTTCTACTTCAAAAATGTTTAAATAATCATCAAAAGCCTGGATATGCTTTTGGGCAATAACTCCATTCTTTCCATCAAATCTTGGGAGATACATGGGATGATTTTTGGGCAAAGGTTTAAGCACGGGAGGCAAAATGAGTGGCTTATATCTATCAGGGACCTTATGAGGCAAGGGATTGTGTACAGGGGCTAAATGATTGGGTTCGATGTGAACAGGAATAGGATGATTTGATTTGACAATAGTGTCCCCCTTGACTATAAGGTGAGCATCAACAGCATTTAGAGGCTGTTGTTCTAATGTGCAAGGAGGGTTTTCTTCAGCATTTTCAAAAGGAAAATCATAAAAGTTGAATTTAAACAATATGTACAGCAAAATTTTATGGAAGAGAAGGAACATGACCTCTTGGATCATAATCCAGGTCAAAAGCCTGATCTGCTCATAAATTTCTTTAGGGTTCATCTCTCCCTTGGAGTCTTTATTATGAGGATGATGTGGAGTCGCCAGGTGGATGTATTAACTTTGAGTGTCTGATCTCTGTCCACCATCAAAGATTAGAACTAGACTTGAAAAATGGTTGTGAAGGTTTGGTTCTTCCCAGTGGAGCTTTCCAACTTTCTTTGTGAAACTATCTGAGGAAGTTCCCCAATGGAGTCGCCATTATGTTATCACTCAGGTTGTCCTTAAGCTCTGGAAAAGGATACGACTGAGGTAACCACAGACCAACTTTGAACTGCAGGTTCTAGCCAACCTAAAAGTTTAATTTAAACAATATGTACAGCAAAATTTTATGGAAGAGAAAGAACATGACCTCTTGGATCATAATCCAGGTCAAAAGCCTGATCTGCTCATAAATTTATTTTGGGTTCATCTCTCCGGTGGAGTCTTTATTATGAGGATGATGTGGAGTCACCAGGTGGATGTATTAACTTTGAGTGCCTGATCTCTGTCCACCATCAAAGATCAGAACTAGACTTGAAAAATGGTTGTGAAGGTTTGGTTCTTCCCAGTGGAGCTTTCCAACTTTCTTTGTGAAACTATCTGAGGAAGTTCCTCAACGGAGTCGCCATTATGTTATCACTCAGGTTGTCCTTAAGCTCTGGAAAAGGATACGGCCGAGGTAACCACAGACCAACTTTGGACTGCAGGTTCTAGCCAACCTGCAATCAGAGAGGGCTCTCTCTTTATGATTTAGCTTTGTTTAAAATGATTTCAGGCTAGTTATCGAGTCCAAGGGTTTTGTTTTGTTTTTTGGTGGGAAGGATGATGTTTTCAGGTAGAGAGGTAAAACATAGTCTGGTAAGTTTCAAACCATTGGGCGTGGAGTCAAGGAGTCAGACTGCTGGTGCGTTTTCTTGGTCACAAGAGAAATAAGGAGCAAGGTAGCTGCTCATGAAACAACACTTAAAGCTTAAAAGGATGGAATGAGGGATAAGGAATGAGAGGCAACAAAGAATCTCTCACTATGCTTAAAGGGAGAAGGTGAATGAGCTCTATCTAGGAGCAGTTAAGAATTCCTAGACAACTGTCAGAGATGAATGGATTAGGGGAAATATGAGCCAAAGGGAATTCATATTCATGACTGATCCAGAGGAAAACATAAAGAAACAGCAGAAAATGAGCATAGAGGGCAATTAAACCAATTCTAGACTATTTTTTCTTTCTGCTATTTAGACGGTATATCAATGGAAAAACCAGAGGTAGGAAAACTTATTGAGTCATGTTGCAGCACATGAATTCCAAATTCACTTCTTCAAACCATTAAACACAGAGCAGACAGTCTTTCCTCCAAGCTTTTCAGCAGTCTTTGATTACAGAAAACATATCAGGTATACAGTGCGAGTCTTCACTGAAAAACTATCAACCAACCGACCCTTTAAACAAAACAGAGGGTGGTATATATAGGGAAGATTTATCCAAAATTATCTATTACAGCACACCTAACAGGTCTGACAGAAAATTGATTACTTTAACCTAATCCTATCTAGAAATAAATGCCAGAAAATATCTTTGAGCTTTGCTGGGGGCAGCTGTATCAAAATGAGTTAATATCTGTCCTGGTGGCTCTGTGCTTTTCATCTGTCGTAATTGTGCATTGGTCTTTGCACCCTTACTGTTCGGCGGTTTTAAATGCCTCTGACTGTGATTTGAGAGCTAGGATGGGCTTACTCCTCTTGATTTTGACTTTCTGGGGGGCTCATCAACGTTTAAGTGCTTCGGGCCCCTAAAAAATCTTCGGCTAATACTCTTTGGCTCTCCTTCTTCCTCTGATACCCTTTGGCAATAAATTGATGTTGTTCTGAGGTGTTGTGGGTATTATTCACAAATAAATGGCCGCTATTCGGCCTCTGTTTCTTTCAAAACTGTTTTTTGCTCCTTCCAGCAAGCTTCGCGAAGAAAAATGGGTCATTCGGCGCCTTTCGGGCTTGCCGGGGGCCGCAGAATGAAAAGATTCCCTGAAGATTCCCCATTCAGGCCCAAAAAAATCTAGCGCAAATCGCTCATCAAAAACTGCCTCAGAATCGGATTCCGGGGCTCCGAAGTGCGATTTTTTGCCCTTCGCGCCAAAAAAGTGTTGATGACGTCAGCATGATGTGACATTGTACAACGGGTGACGTCAGCAGGACGACGTGGCGGGATGACGTCATCATGTACGGATGGTGACGTGGCAGGTACGGTGGTAGGGATACGTGGCAGTGACGTGGCAGGAGGCCACGCAGGCAGGTGACTCGACATAGTGACTGGGCATGGGGGTAACGTAAGCGGTGATTGTGCAGGGGGTGACATCACTGGGCAGGCGGGTGACGCAGGCAGGGGCGGTTTCCGGTTTTGGGCGCACCGCTTATGGACAAAGGTGGTTTCGGGGGAGAGGGCTCCGCCACAGCCCAACGCTTGACGCGTGGCGGGAGGTACGACGGCAATACCGCCCATCTCCCGGACGCTAAACGTCGGGCAGGTCGGGGATGGGACGGCCCGCCCACCGTTGATCTGTGGGGCGGGTGATCCAATGGTTGGCGGGGAGTGCAATATGATGGAGGGATAAGGGGCAGCATATGCGCAGGAATATTCCCTTTTTAATTATTTGCGGCGGCGGGTTTAGACTTAGGGAATGGGGTTTTTTGTGTTAAAAAGGCGCGGGTTAATATATTTACATTCGGACTTAGGGACAAGGGTGGAATAAGGGTTTTTTGACAAGCAAGGTTAATATTTTATGTACAGAACGTAGGAAACATGTGCAAAAAATGGGTTTTTTAAGGTTTTTGAGGGGTTTTTGGGCTAGGGGAGAGGTTACTAGCTGACCAGATGTCAAACTAGCTCCTTAATGACTCGGATGGGCTAAAGACAGCCCCAGATGGACTGTGATTTCCCGGACTCAGTAGAATTATGGCTATAATGCCTGGGAGGGAGTATTTACATAAGGGAGTTTTATATACATGATTTTAATAGGGGAATGGGAAAACTGATAGGGATTTATATAATACTGTTAGTAGTTAATATGAAGGTGACCAGCAAGTGCTAGGATCAGGGACCTTAGGCTAAATTTGGGAAAAAAGAACTTGTAGAGAACTGAGATCCTTGAGTGAAGCAGATCTTCACCAAGGCAACTGATATGGAGTATGATGAGACTAAGAGGCAAGCAGATCTTGACCTCTTTGGGAAGTTAGTAAGTGGCTTTGGGGAATTTAGAAGAAATGGGAGTTAGTGATGTTCACCTTTGAGCCCTTTTGCATAAAAACTACCTGCACTATGATCTGAAAAGATAAAATACTTTGTACCACAAAACTGATCACAAATTATCATTCTGCAACCACACAGCTACCTACCCAGCCTACTTTTCTAACATTTTTTCTTCTTTTATGGGTGGGTGCATTTAGACTTGCAAACCCAGCTTTACAATTTTTCCTATCTAAATTTACACTTATTTCTGCCAGGGCCCAGATTAAACAGTTGGGTCCCTTTGATTCTCTACTTATCTACAAATCTGCCAAGATTTAGCTGTTTGGACAGATACATTCTCTATATTCTACAACAGGAAATTGAAATCTAGGGAGACCAAGATTTAGCTGTTTGGCCTTCCCTTAACTGAAAATCTTACCAAAAATTGAATACAGCAGTGGCATTCGGACCATGACACTTTCATGGCATCTTCTTTGGTCTGTTCTGGAAATATGGAACATTGCAGCCAGCAAAGTATGACATATTTGGCATGTAAAAATGTCAATCATGAAAAATGAATACCTGCTGCAGCAGGAGGCTAACACCACCCATTTTCAAATCTCATTAATATAATACATGATACTCCTTGTTAAGCTGCCTATGTAGTGTTTATGTTGATTGTACCTTTTTTTCTTAATTCTTGGAAATAGCAATAAAAAGAAATCAAAAATTTTAAAACGGAAAAGAAAAAGAAAAACCGAAAACAAAACATTTTACAGATGTAACAACACCTTAATAATTTAAGAAAAGAAACAGGTAAACGGAAAAAAATCATTTGGCAGGTGTAACAATAAAAAGTGACCAAGTGTCCGAGAAGTTAGAATATAGCTTCAAGCATCGTTAGGATGGAATTATCTACATGTAATTCCTCCTCAAAGTGTCCCCGGCAGAGTATCACTAAAGCCACATGGAAAAATCAGTTGCAAAGTGTATTATGAGTAGAGAACATGGGTTAGTGAACTTGGATGGAACAGAAAATTGTGGGAAATTTAGAAAAGTAAATTTTGAAAATTTAACATATTTTGAATGATAATTTAATTTTTTATTTTTAAAATATTATATATTTTAGTTTTTATATGAGTAGTATAACTACATTAAAAATATTAATGTGGTTGATATAATTGAAAGTTTTATAAATATAATTAAAAAATTGTTACAATATGAAAAATATTTTACTAATGTATATATTTACATGATTAATCATGTATAGAAATTTTATGGGTCAATTTTAATTTAAGAAAAAAAATTACAAATGAATGTTATCAATAATAACTAAGAACTTATTATGGAGAAATTTATTAGAATTGTAATAATCTAAAATCCCTACGAATCTAATTTTATAAATTTACTAAAAGTAATGGACTATTTTGCTAAATAAAATTTGCTTATACATAAATGAAATGAATGTTATAAATAGTAACCAAGAACTTATCATGGAGGAACTTCTTAGAATTGAAATGATTTAAATCCTTAAGAAATTGGTAGGCGGGGAGTCATGTGGCATGAACATAATTTTTTAAATTTATTAAAAGTCAATGCAAGCTAACAAAATCTTTAATACACTACAATCATTGATAAGCATTAAGACTAAGTATATTCTAAGCATATTCCCTTGAAAATCAATCTAAGCCCTAAATTAAAAAAAAAATTAAAAAGTCAACAGATCCTTATCCACCTTAAGTTAAAATAAAAAACCTTCAACAAATATAAATTTTGAATATATATATATATATATATATATATATATATATATATATATTAAAATATTAAAATATATAATTAAAATAATATTTATTTAAAATTTTAAGTAAAATTAATTACAAACCAAAACATAAAATAAACTACTCAATGAATACATATTTACCATCATATCCCAAAACGATACTTCGCTCCATACTTGTTTGATTACAACAATAAAGCACTTGTTTCGCAAGTTCAAAGGAATCATTCACACCATTAAAAGATTAAAGAATTTTGGAAGGAAGGAAGGAAAATGGGTAATAATTTGGAAAAGAAAAGCTATGTATCACTCGTAAGATGACCTCTGATATACATATCAGGTTTAGGTTGGTGAGCCTAGGACTACTTTGGAGTTGATATGCCCATGTGTGTTAGGCTAGTGTGCCTTCGTTTATATGTTTTGAGGCTAAATAGCTAGTTTTGTAAATAAGAAATCATGTGCATATTAATACACCATTATTACAAACCGAGTTAGACAAGAGAGTATGAGGGGCTAAGGCTCCACAAATGTGAAAGGGGGCCAAGGGATAAGTGATGAAAGAGCTTAACCCTAAGTGGCTAAGGTATTATTAAAACAAGCCTAAGTCAATAAGTGCACATGTTTTTATCCATGGTCCATAAAATGACTTTAGAGAGCGTCACGTGCCAAAAGAGCGACGAGCACATAAAAGTGAACGTTACCAGTGTCATTACACACACATTACATCATTATGACTATGGGGAGGCGACTATAGCTCCAAGAAAATAGGTTGTGGCAACCTTGTGACGTGATGGAACTTGGTAAAATCAAAGAGGATTTGCATAAAAAGGGATGGATAAAATCCATTAGATTTTGATTTTTCTCTTGGTTTACAAATCTAGGGAAGAGTTCAGCGACCTTTAGGACATAGACTATTGATGCTTTATTTTCCTGTTGAAATATTCCCTTGAAATGTGTACAACCTTCCAATGAGATGTCTTGGAATGAGGAGGTTAGGGATCCATCTAATCTCAAATAGTATCTATGGCTTTACGATGGTTTGCAATCCTGTCGAAATATTTTGTGTTATCGTCTCCCACTTGAAGCCAAAGGCACCTGCTTTTCATATGCCACTCCTTTTCTTTATCTATGAGTATTTTTCTTCTATTTTCTTCTAAGGATTTGATATATTCTTGTTGATCAGCTATCTCAAGTTCATATGAACTCTAATCATGTCTGACCTTCAATTTTTCTTCAATGTCCTCTAGGGCCTTTATGTCTTGAGTCTTTTTTGTTTCACTCAATTTAAGATTAATGACTTGGACGATTTTCTTTTTTTGGGAATTGGATATAAGGGGATTAAGGTGAAATAGCAAGAAAGGGCACCATGCCTGTTTTATAGCCTCGTGAAGAGAGGGATCTTAAAACCAGTGGGGGTTTAGCTTGAAGGGACCGAGTGGCTTAGGGGGAGTAGGATTGAGTTCAAGGAGAATAGGGAGAAGATCCAAGTCTCCACCCATGGATAGTCATTGAAACATTTGAATATTTTTATTGATCAAAGGTTCAATAATAAGGAAACAATCCACGTGATTTGAGACCTTAAGTCATCCCAACTTGATTGTTTAACAAGGTAAGCAATTATTTTGGGGGGGATGAAGTCTATGAGGCTAGCATCATCCAGATGTTCCACAAAAAAAATGTGAGGGGATCTAAAGTGGTCGAGGGACCCCATATCAAGAAAACCCTAGAGTAAAATTTAGGTCACCTCCCACTATTGTATTCTATGGAGCAACTAGACACAACTTGAAAAAATTATCCTAGAAGGCTTTCATGTCACTAGACGGGCCATATATGTTATAGCCATGTTAAGTTTTGTTGAGTAAAAGTCAAGTCCAAGCCTTGATCATATAGACCAAGCCGAATTTTATCGAATGTAGAGAGTGTTCCAACATGAAATGAGTTCTCCTGAATGCCCAAAAGCATCTAATGAGACAAAATCTGTTAAAATTGGCAACCAAGGAAAAAATTCATGTGGGTCATATTATTCATGGATGATAATATTTTTATTAGATTCCTCTTGTCGAGAGGTGTAGGATTGATATAAAGATCATCCGATTCCGATAAGTATTCATGGAGATATGAATTTATTTTGATTATGGAATTATTATCAAATCGACCTACAACTCATGTAGGCTCAGAAGCCCAACAGTCGCATCTATTCAAACAACGACGTTGTGTATAAATATAAGAGGACTTTTCCTCATTTGCACTCACACTTTTCATCACATCTCTCTCTCTCTACTGCGCAGAAATGAGTCTCTTCTCTACTGCGCAGAAATGGGTCTCTCTCTCACACATGTGAAGCTAGAAGCTGTTGAACCTGAAGCTGCAACTACAGAAGCAAAGATTGACTTGCGTGGCCTAGAAGATATCCTCTTTGGAACTGCGTTGTAGGTCCATCTAGATCTCCTCTGAAATCCGCAACTTTTGGTGGTGGAATGAAGTCAATCCAACGAACAGTTTGCAAGATATCAATTGCCCTAGTTTGAAGCCGGAAACTACTGAAGTTGCAACTGCAGAAGTAAAGATTGACTTGCGTGGCCTAGAAGATCGCCTCATCCGAACTGCGCTGTAGGTTCATCTGAACCTCCTCTAGAAGCTGCAACTTTTGGTGGTGGAATGAAGTCAATCCGACGAACGGTTTGCAAGATATCGACTGCCCTAGTTTGAAGCCGGAAACTGCTGAAACTGAAGTTGCAACTGCAGAAGTAAATATTGACCTGCGTGGCCTAGAAGATCTCCTCATCTCAACTGCATTGTAGGTTCATCTGAACCTCCTTTGGAAGCTACAACTTTTGGTGGTGGAATGAAGTCAATCCGACGGTCGATTTGTGAGATATCGTCTACCCTAGTTTCATAATGAAGCTGCTAATGTTGATGTTGTTGATCAAGGGTTTTCTATTGCTAATATGAATCAGATTTATTGTACTATTTGTATCTGCTGAATTATTGAAGATTTTTAGATTTGATCAAAGGGTTTCCCCACACATTGTGGGGTTTGTCCCTGGCTAGCCGCCACATCTTGTGTCTCTTGTCTTGGCTTGTTTTTTGTCGATCATTTAATGTTCTATCTGCACTTTACTTTATGTACATGTGATTGCTAATTTGTGGAATATAATAATAAAAAGAAGTAAACAGTTATAAGCATAGAACATACCATAACTTAACATGGAATCAGAGCTGAGGTGAAGACAAAGCCCGAGCAAGAGCAAGAGCAATCACCGAAGAGAAGATTGGCAAGGCTATCCTAAAAAGAACGATGGGGTCCTCAACACTCTTTCTTGCCAAAGACAAGCTTCATGAGAAAGCTGACTATCATGGATGGAAGATGTCTATCAATCTAACCCTTGAGGATCAAGGAGTGCTGGACCATGTAAGAGGTAATATTGTTGAGCCTCCATCAAATGCATCTGTTGCTACTTGGAATAAATGGAAAAACAGAGAAGTCAAAACAAAGAATATCATCCGGGACTCTATCGACAAGCACTTGATGGCCTACATCTCTGAAGGACACCTCCAAGGAAATCCACGATAGACTGGTGAGTTTATTTAAAGTTAATGATGCAAATCAAGTTTTGTTTCTTAGAAATAAGCTGAGGGAAATCAAGAAGGGTAAAGATGAGAGCATGCAAGCATACTTCTTAAAAATCACTGAGATCAAGAACAATCTCCTATCTATTGGGGAGACTATTATTGATAGGGAAATGGCACTCACGACTCTTGGAGGATTACCATCCGAATACTACGTGTTCAGGACTACTCTTATGAACAATCATGTAATTCCTGGTTTCAAGGAATTAATGGCTAGATGCATTCAAGAAGAAACAAGGGTAGAAGAGCAAGAAATTCCCATGCCTAAAGATCCTCTTGCTGCCTTTTCTTCTCATGCTAAGAAAAGAAATAATTCTGGGACTAAATCAAAAGGAAAGGCTAGGCCTAAGGGTGGAAGAAAAGGACGATGTTACATCTGCGATAAATTAGGTCACTATGCAAGGGAGTGCCTTGATAGAAAGGACTCTCACCATGACGATGATCAAAATCCCTCTCATGGTAATCGAAGGGATGGAAAATTCAATAGCAAAGGTAAAATGAATGCTGGAAATCAAGGAAGAGGACAACCATTCAAGAAGTCTAGAAATTCCAGGATGAATTAAATGCACTTGACCTCTGAAAGAATGTGGTATCCATCTCGACAATGGAAGACAAAGGCTACAAGGTAACCTTCAGCGATGGCAAGGTACGTGTATCGAAAAATAATGTTAAAGATGCCTTTACTCTTGGGTTTCGTGTTGATTCATTATATCAGGTCAATGAAAGTCAGGAAGGTGTCATGTCTTATGACACATCTCTTCAGTCTGAACTTTGGCATTGAAGGTTTGCCCACCTTCATTACAAAGCTCTACCCGATGTAAGACAAATGGTGACAGGGATACTTGAATTCCGAGTAGAGAAAGAAGGTGTATGTCCAGGATGTGCCGAAGGAAAGCTCAAAAGGGGACCAGTCCCCTCAAGCCAAAGCAAGACCTTCGATATATTATAGTTTTTTCACTCAGGCATATCTGAGTCTAGCATTAAGAGGGAGACTACTACACCACATACTCCTGAGCAGAATGGTGTGGCGGAAAAGAAGAACCGTACGATTGTGGAAGCTATCTCTATAAGTAGATGATGTAACAATGTCTGATGTGGAAGAACCCATGGATCCGATTGATCCTCCTCCACATGAGCCTTCCTCTTCTAGGAAAAGGCCTTCATGGCTTAGGGGGCTACTTGATGATGTTGAAGGACATGTTGCACCCCGAGGAACCTTCTGTGAAAGTAAGAAACCTAACAGGTATCAGGGATACCTGACCATCATGAGCACGATCATACAAAACGAGCCTTCATCATTCTCAGAAGCCGTCAAGCATCAAATATGGAAGGATGCTATGACCGAAGAACATGAGTTTATTATGAAGAATGATGTTTGGGAAGTAGTTCCCAGACCCCCGGACAAGACAATTGTAACTTCAAAATGGTTTTACAAGATAAAGATGTAGCAGATGGAAGTACGAAATAGTATAAGGCTGGTTTTGTTGCTCATGGTTCTCCCAGAAGGAAGGTATAGACTATGATGTGATATTTGCACCTATTGCCAGATATACGACCATCTGCTTGATCATATCCCTTGTGGCTTCACAAGGATGGAACCTACATCAGATGAATTTCAAGATCGTGTTCTTGCACAGTTTGATCAAAGAAGAGGTCTATGTGAAGCAACCTGAAGGATTTGAGATTTATGATTGAAAATCTCATGTATGTAGGATGAAGGAGGCTCTCTATGGGTTGAAGCAAGCACCCCGAGCATGGTATGAGAGGATTGATAGCTACTTGATGAAGCTGGGATTCACTAGGCGTGAATCCGATCCTAACCTTTACCTTAAAGTTGAGATGACAAGCCTCTCATACTGGTGTTGTATGTGGATGACCTCTTTCTAACAGGTGCATACCCTCTCATTCAAAAATGTAAGAGAAAGTTGGCTTCTGAATTTGAAATGAAGGACCAAGGACTTGAAGTATGGTAGAAGTCAAGGGAAGTTTTCCTATCTCAAGGAAAATATGTGGTAAAGATATTGGAAAGATTTGGTATGATGGACTGCAAGCCTGTGACTACCTTGAGGATCATAACTTTTAGAAGTTATATGGTAGTGATGTCGGACCAGATTTGGAAATTCCTTTGAGTTTCATAAACTCATTCGCATTGATGTTCTTGATGAACCTCTGTCCGAATATATGTTTTGCAGTTAGCATTGTGAGCTAATATTTGGTTGAGCCTCACTGGATTGATGCCAAGAATATTCTAAGATATCTTCATGGCATAATTACTAATGGATTGAGATACACTACCGGAAATATGAAACTGCATGATTATTCGAATGTTGATTAGGCGGGTAGTGTGGAGGATCATTGGAGCACTTTTTAGTGTTGTTTCTCTTTGGATTCTGCTTCGATATAATGGATGAGCAGGAAGCAGAAGTCGGTTTCCATAAGCACCGCTGAGACCATATACATATCTACGAGTATGATCTCGTATGAAGCTGCCTGGTTGGGGAAGCTCTTCAGTGAGCTGTTTGAACACATACCACTGTGATTCTCTGTAACAACCAGAGGTGGGATTCGATTATTGAGGAATCCCATACGGAGGTCATCTGGGATATGGTAAGACGATGAGCAAGGAGGCTCCATCGCATTAAGATGATGTACAGGTCGATACACCTTGTCAAAGCCCCGAGGAAAGATCTAATATGTGATTTTCCCAAACGACTTGGAGTCGTCAAGAAACCCTTGTACAAGGGACCTGCATGTTAGATACATTGAGCTCTGAGGGCTTGCAGTTCTTACTGGGGCAACATATGACCACAGGGTGACTCACCCTCCCCTGGTGGTGCGCACTGGAACAAGATGACTCACTCTCTTGTGGGACAAGATGATTCGCTCTCTTGTGGAACAGGATGATTCGCTCTCTTGTGTAGTAGGATTGCTGTGTTCTCGTGTGAGGCTTGGATTGATGTGTTCTCCATGGTGATTGTAGCAGGATTGATGTGTTCTCATGTGAGGCCTGGATTGATGTGTTCTCCATGGCGGCCTAGATTGATGTGTTCTCCATGGAGATTGTAG
The DNA here is from genome assembly GCA_031772625.1 of Pinus tabuliformis. Taxonomy (NCBI): domain Eukaryota; kingdom Viridiplantae; phylum Streptophyta; class Pinopsida; order Pinales; family Pinaceae; genus Pinus; species Pinus tabuliformis. Next base: position 645,678,342 of record CM062813.1, read on the forward strand.
CGGGATTGATGTGTTCTCTTGTGAGGACAGGATTGATTAGTTCTCCTGTCGAGGCATCCTACCCATGCAATCTGGGACTCATGGGAAGTACCTCTCATCTAATCAATGAGTAGGGAAATGAAGTTAGGGACCATAGTAGTACCGATGGATGCATCGTTCTATCTACCGTACTCCCTACGCTAGGAGGACCTAAATTGATCTGGGATCAATCATACTGGTCTAGGACAAGTGGTAGGAGTTGTACCATACTATGACGCTGACTTTGGGTTAGTTGAGACTGGTCTGGGACTAGTGGTCATACTTCGAGACTGACTTCGTGTCAGTGCAGTACTAGTTTGGGACCAGTGAGAGTGGTACATACTATGACGCTGACTTTGGGTCAGTTGAGACTGGTCTGGGACCAGTGGTACACTCTCTGAGACTGTGATACTGGTCTGGGACCAGTGGTAGGAGTTGTACCATACTATGATACTGACTTCAGGTCAGTTGAGACTGGTCTGGGACCAGTGGTACATACTCCGAGACTGACTTCGTGTCAGTGCAGTACTGGTCTGGGACCAGTGAGAGTGGTACATACTATGACGCTGACTTCGGGTCGGTTGAGACTAGTCTGGGACCAGTGGTACACTCTCTGAGACTGCGATACTGGTCTGGGACCAGTGGTAGGAGTGGTACTTACTATGAATCTAACTTCGGGTCGACTGAGACTGGTCTGGGACCAGTGGTACGCACTCTGAGACTGAATTTGAGTCAGTGGAGGATGATACTGGTCTAAGACCAGTGGAGTTGTACTCACTATGACGCTGACTTCGGGTTGGTTGAGACTAGTCTGGGACCAGTGGTACATACTCTGAGACTAACTTTGAGTTAGTATGATACATCCTCGATCATTTCTTCTTCTTCATAATTCAGACAAAAGCAGAGCAGAACAGAACAATGCAAGAGCAGAGCAGAACAGAGAAAAACAATATCGATCAGTACAAGGCAGAACAAGACAAAGCAGAATAGGTAGAATAGAGCAGAGCAGGGCAAGGGTCATACTGTACAGGGCAGTGCATTTGATGGATGAATAGTAACGACCGATAGACAGATTGCAGATGAAGTTCTCCCTGGTTGAGAGGGAGTGTTAAAAATGGAAACCAGGGCAAAACTTCATGTGGGTCATCTTATTCATGGCTGATGATATTTTTATTAGATTCCTCTCGTCAAGAGGCGTAGCATTGATATAAAGATCATCCGATTCCAATAATTATTCATGGAGATATGAATTTATTTTGATTATGGAATTATTATCAAACCGACCTACAACTCATGTAGGCTCAGAAGCCCAATAGTCGCATCTATTCAAACAACAACGTTGTGTATAAATATAATAGGACTTTTCCTCATTTGCACTCACACTTCTCATCACATCTCTCTCTCTCTACTGCGCAGAAATGAGTCTCTTCTCTACTGCGCAGAAATGGGTCTCTCTCTCACACATGTGAAGCTGGAAGCTGTTGAACCTGAAGCTGCAACTACAGAAGAAAAGATTGACCTGTGTAGCCTAGAATATCTCCTCTTTGGAACTACATTGTAGTTCCATCTAGATCTCCTCTGAAAGCCGCAACTTTTGGTGGTAGAATGAAGTCAATCCGACGAACGGTTTGCAAGATATCTACTGCCCTAGTTTGAAGCCGGAAAACTACTGAAACTGAAGCTGCAACTGCAGAAGTAAAGATTGACCTGCGTGACCTAGAATATCTCCTCATCTGAACTGTGCTATAGGTTCATCTGAACCTCCTTTGGAAGCTGCAACTTTTGGTGGTGGAATGAAGTCAATCCGATGAACGGTTTGCAAGATATCGACAGCGCTAGTTTGAAGACAGAAACTGCTGAAACTGAAGCTGCAACTGCAGAAGTAAAGATTGACCTGCATTGCCTAGAATATCTCCTCATCTCAACTGAGTTGTTGGTTCATCTGAACCTCCTCTGGAAGCTGCAACTTTTGGTGGTGGAATGAAGTCAATCCGACGGTCGGTTTGTGAGATATCGTCTGCCCTAGTTTGATAATGAAGCTGCTAATGTTGATGCCATTGATCTAGGGTTTGCTACTGCTGATATGAATCAGATTTATTGTACTATTTCTCTCTGCTGAATTATTGAAGATAAAAGAAGTTTTGAGTTGCCTAGAATATCTCCTCATCTCAACTGAGTTGTTGGTTCATCTGAACCTCCTCTGGAAGCTGCAACTTTTGGTGGTGGAATGAAGTCAATCCGACGGTCGGTTTGTGAGATATCGTCTGCCCTAGTTTGATAATGAAGCTGCTAATGTTGATGCCATTGATCTAGGGTTTGCTACTGCTGATATGAATCAGATTTATTGTACTATTTCTCTCTGCTGAATTATTGAAGATAAAAGAAGTTTTGATCAAAGGTTTTCCCCACACATTGTGGGGTTTGTCCCTGGCTAGCCGCCACATCTTGTGTCTCTTGTCTTGGCTTGTTTTCTGTCGATCGTTTAATGTTCTATCTGCAATTTACTTTATGTACATGTGATTGCTAATTTGTGGAATATAATAAGAAAAAGAAGTAAATTGTTATAAGCATAGAACATACCATAACTTAACAAAATCCCATTGTGGGGGCGAGAGGGGGGGTGGGGGGGGATTTTTTAGCAAGGGTTCTACTTGTGCTCCTTCCATCATCATTTCATGAAGATAAATAACACAAGGATGGAGCACTTCGATCCACATATTAAGGGCCATTTTCTTAGAAGGGTTGGCCAAAACCCTATAGTTCAGGGAGTGCAAAATCATTTGGAGCCAATCTGGGGGTTGTTGATCTAAAGGCACCAAGGATGGAATTTTGTTTCCCTTAGCGAGTTTCTGGTTTTTCCTAACATTGTGCCATAGATAGGAAGGAATTTTTTCCATTGCTTGACAGTTTTAGATCCCCAACCTATATAGGTCCAACCCCTTAACCAAAACTTAGAAGGAAAATCTTAGTAGGCCTTGATTTGGTGGTGTAGGGTTTTCAATAATGGGTGAAGGTTGTAATGAGGGGGAGAGGTTTGAGAAGCAATCGAGTTGACCACACTATGAGGTAGGAAGGGTGGATATGGGAGCATGAGTGGAAAGGAGAGGAGAAGATAAGGATCGAGAGAGGTCTAATAAGGAGGATAATAGGCCCTCGAGAAGAGAAGGTGTGACAGGGTGAGGAATTTGATGGAGCCTAAGCAGCAACTCCAGAGGGAGAAGTAGATAAAAATAAAGGAATGGAAATAAGAGGGGAGATAGGGGTTTGCATAACTAGGATGGATCCCCCCTGACAAACCCGCTAATGACGTTGTAGGCACCTCCTTAGTGATGACTACAGGAGCAGGTGGAAGATCCTTCGAAGTTTTCCCCGCATTCCCATCCATGGCAAGAGAATTGATCGAAGGTGGAATATTGATGGTCGTATGGAGTGAAGAGACCAAATATAGTGCATCCTTGTGAACCCACTTCTTTGATTTTCCCAATGGTAATTCCTTTCCCACATGACCATGTACATGACAGTGACCACACTTGAAAGGTATGCCCTCATAGTCCAAGCTTTGATGATGCACCAAATCCCTTGAGTTGATAGAAACAGAGTCCGGATTGATGATAGATTTAGGCCCACTAGAATTTTGGCCATGCCCATATAGCAAAATTGTTGATATGAGAGGTCAACGTCATAAAAAATACCTAGAATGTTCCTAACTTCCACCAGAATTTTGGCCATGCCCATGTAGAAAAATTGTTGAATGAGAGGTTAGACTCATAAAAAATACCTAGAGCGTTCTTAACTTCCTTAAACACATCCTCAAACCAAAAGGTTAGAGGAAACTCTAGCAATCAAACCCAAATTGGAGCAATAATCAACATTTTAGAGCAGACATTGAAAGTAATGGTCCATGTTTCCACAAATAGTGCCTGCGAGACCCATGACCAGTGGCCATAAAGGATCTTTCCCACATCCTCTATAGAGTTAACAATCCAACCCATCCATCCTTTAGCCATTATCAAGAAATGAGGGGAGTATCCTTAGAGAGAGAATAAATTGGTCTCAATCCATTTCTTGAGAGCAACCATGGACATCCATTTGTAGCAGGCCTACTGACAACCACAAAATCCTCCATTATGTGAATGTCATTTAGCTAAATTTCCTTTCATAGAACCATGTTGGGTTCTTCCACTTTTCATTTTATGCATTTTTTACTTTGTTTTTGTGCTTCACCATCAGTGGAAGCTACAATGGGGGATAGGTCTAGAGAGGAATCCACTTTTGCTTAACCTCTCTGACATCAAAAAAATGATAAGAAAATTGGGGCAAGGAGGGTCATGAGAGTGACAGGGGAGGAAAACTAGGTAGAAGTTTGAGGAGGTAATAGTTGGTTAAATAGGGCCAGTTTCCAATGGGGAGCAAGGAGAGAGTAAAATCATCGAGGTTAGGACAAATAAAGCAAGAGGAGGGAGGGTGTATTCGAGACAAGCATGAGGGAAAGGGCGATTGGGATGCCTATTGTAAGATGTGACAAGTCCCAACCAAGTGTCTGACTACAAAGAATTAAGAGACATTGTCAGGGGAGGGTCAAGTAGGGCTGATAAGGTTGATGTGACAATGCGATGGACGAAGAGATGGATGGTTGCAAGAGGCATCTAGGTTGTGGGGATATTGAGATCTTAGTGCCTTCTAGTGGATCATGGGAGTAGTCCACCTATTCCTCCTTCAAGGCCGATGTGTGGGGTGAGTCTAAGTGTGAGACAGACAAATTTACTACAAGAAAAAACCTTAATAAAGTCTAGTGCCCAAGAGTTAAAAACCTTAGAAAAATCCCCTCTTTTAACAAATTTTATTATTATTTAATTTATTTCAAAAATTTATATTTATATTTAAAATTTTAAAATCAAATTTTTTTTTCTTAATTTTTTATTTTTATTATTTTTAATTTAAAATATATTACATAGTTATGACATCTTTCAAACTAAATTAATTTTCATAATCATCACTTGTACCATAAGAGTACAGTCTCACCACAACTTTCATTGTGAATTCTTTATGATGCCACAATCTATACTAAAGTTCCCCGAAAGGAGTCTTGCCAAGTGGAAGTCTATAAGACATGTGCTCATTGTAATTTATAATAGTGTAGTTTCCCCACAAATTAGCTTGGAAAATAATGGAAATTCTGGCAAGATTATGATAAAATTTGGCAGTGATTTTTAAAAATTTGGGTTATAGTTGTCAAATTTCAAGATTTTAGGTGTCCTAGTGGTTCTTGATGGTGTTGAATCCATTTCCACTATCTAAAAAATGATTCAAACACTCCCGCATTCTGATTTTTTGAAAAAAAGATACCTGATTCCAACAAAAAATCTGCCGTCCAAACGAATTTGTAACACCAGTAAACTAACACCATTGATGAACACCTTTAGCAGGCTCGAGTCACTTCATCACTGACACTCCTTGACTTGTGGCGTTATATATGTGTAGGCCAAAGTATGAGTAATCAGTCAAACTTGACTAGGAACGATCAAGGGAAGTTTGGTCAGACTTAATAAACCAAAGATTCAGAAAAGTTTGATTAAGCTCAATAAAGCAAAACACAGGTTTTAAATTACTATTTGTTTCTGCTACAGTGCTCATTGTCTCATAGAGGTTTCAGTTGAGAAGAATTTCGAGCATAACAAAAAAATGTTTCATGTATTACTTTTTCAAGTTTCTACCATCGTTTGTAGATTACAATTTCCAGAACTACATATATTAATTTAATATTTATTATTTAAGTTTAACCGTTAATATTTTTTATTTATTCCACCATTGTTTGGAGATTATAATCTCCACAGAACTACGTATGTTAGTTTAATATATTACACAGTTAATATGTTTAATTTTTAAAATTTTAAATAATATTTAAAAAATAAAGTTTTCTGATCCCATTTCTAATTTCTCAGGTTGCTGTAATTTTGTTAAATTATCAATTTATAAATCTTAATTTTATTAACTCATAAATGTTACCAAATAACGTTCAGAAAAATTTCCTTCCCGTGGTCATCCATAACTCTTAACATATATATTCTCATAACAAGTGCACTAAGGGTTTTTTTGGAATAAACTTAAAATTACATTACTAAATTATTCCTTATCCAAGAGGAATTTAATTTTCTTAGTTTAGACTGAGTTCCAAGGAAATAAAAAGATCGAAGAACATAAGCACTGTAATAATTCGATTCGAGAAAATGAAATTCATAATGTTACAATTATCTTAAACAATACCATTACGGGAAAGAAAACCTTCTTTGTATAAGAGGAATTAGTTTTCTAGCTCCAGGTTCCGTAGAAATAAGAAATTAGGGGTATAAACCTTGGGTTAGACATCATATGTGCTTTGGGATCAAGGCGAGGCCTAATCATTTATGATGTAATGAAGAGAGATTGAAATTTATACAATTTCTTGGGCTTTCCCGGTAAAAAAAGCAAGGTAACCACATTAAAAATGTTTTAGAACTTTGGGATGAGAATCTAGATAACGTTGGGGGCATATCCATCTTTAACTTTTGGTAGATGGCTCTTAGATTGGGATAAGGTCCAATTCTTTACACGACGTCTATGTATTAGAGGTCATCATGATAAATGTTTTCGATTTTTATTTCGATACAGAAAATAGTTAGTGGACATCACATCTTTCTCTCTTAACCCAAAGTAATGACATATAAGAATAAATGAAATTCCATTGAGGAAAAATTATAAATTTGGACATTTGAAGTTGCTTACACAAGAAGAAATGTGATTCCATTAGACAAAAATAAATTTTTTTGGCTTCATGCCATTTGTTGTCGCTTTTTCTAGCACCTGTAGCACAAGTGCTTCAGGAGACATAGAAATCTTCCTAGAGACAACCTCCGGGTTGATTGTAGACAAGTTGCTAAGACATCTTATATAGAGGAGTGCGTGGAAGATTATCAGTGAGGGGTTTCGACAACACTCCAATTGTCACGTAGTTAAAAAAATAATAAAGGGGGCTTGGTTCAATAGGCTTTATTAAGGTAAACTCAAGCCAATACATGGATTTGAATGTTCAAGGGGGTAAATCGGATCAACCTCAAAGAGAAATGTCTGGTTCCGGTGGGTGATACATAACAACATGCAACTTAATATTGACGTTGTAGTAAAGTGAATAGGAGAAAAGGAAGGAGGGAATTCGATGCATAGGGTTGATTGCAATGCAGAATCCTAAGCCACGATGTTCCAACAGAAATATGGAAGAGGGAGGAGATGAAAGAGTGAAAAGAGTGGAGCACGAATTAAGGTTGCATGCCATATACCTCATGGGTACCTTTATCACCAAACAACATGAATAAATCTATGCTCATACATGTACTACAGGTTAATCGAATAATCACTCAAGTAAATTTGTCTTATACACCCGTACTATAGGTTATAGACTAACATAAGTAATTATGTCTTATAAATAGGTATTGTTCGTTATTTAGCAACCTAGATAAATCCATGAATTAGAGAAAAACGGACAACTTCATCACACTATTTCAGAGAAATAAAAACATATATGAAATGAGATTTACAGAGGGGAAAACATATTGCTCTTTGCCATGATTGGAATCACCAAAGAGTCTCATTAATCTTCAAAATGAGTCCCATTCACCAGTCCATTTACATTCAGCAATCTATAGCTCAAGTCCCTCATGAACAAGTTTCATAGAACCAAAGTGGAACCACAGAATTTGGACCCCTATGGGTGCATAATTCCAGAACCTATTATAAGTGTTTCTTCCCCCTATTTATACAGAGAAGGGGGGATTTGAATTAACATTTACAAAATATCTCAGCCAAGGGCTAGTTGTTCCATTGACTAGCTATCTCGGCCTGCGATAACTCTGCTGCCCAAAATGATACCCAAGGATTTGATTCCTTTCTTGAAAATAAACAAAAATTACAGAATAATGAAAAAAGGAAAGCAAAAAGATGATGGAGGAAATATCCCTATGCTATTTCTGAGATTTCCCCTGATCAGACCACGTCTTTGCCTTAGTGTGCTTCTCCTGCTACTCGGCTGGTTCTTATCTCTTTCGCCTTAATTGCCTGACTTCTCCACTCTCTGGAGTTAGTAGTTATCAACTGTGTTTCCTTTTTCCAGAGCAGAACCAGAGATTGTCCTGGCAGTCCTTCGTTGTGTACCTGAGTGGAGCTCCATGCTGAGCCATTAAGTGTTCCTGAGTCCCATACCTCCATTCACTCTCCGAAGACATGCAGTGAAGTAGTCAAATTCATTTTTGCGGCCCATGTAGTCCTTGGTTTCTTGTTACAGGGTTTCTATAGGATTAACCCATATCGATTTGCAACTGCTCCATGCCTCTATTCAATGTCTCAGTGGCGACCCATCTACCTTTAAATATCTGTACCATGCTATCAGAACATTATTGCATTGGGACTTTTATTCTAGCGGATGTTACAAACAACGAGTTTCGATGCTCCTTGGCCCCCTTTGGTTTAGCCTTTCAATATTTCTTCATCAGAGGACCGAGGGCTGTGACCTGGGGCTCAGCCCTTATATCAGAGCTCCTCAGTCGGCATTTTTAAATCAGGGATTTAACTTGGAGTGAGGCGATATCAGGTTTCATCAATTGCCAATCGTCGACCACCTTCCGCACTTAGCCCTTAGTTCCTTTGGCTCTTTATGTGACTGTGGGCCAACCCCTATATCGGAGCCCCTTTATCGACGGATCACAATCAGAGGTTTTACTTTGTGTAACAACATGCCTCAACCTGCAAATGTCGATTTGTGATCTCCGATGATGTCATCCTTTGCCACATGTCACCTTGTGAGTGGTGACATGTGTCACCTTGTTTTGGCCCCTTATAGCCCCTCAAAATGTTGAATCTACATGCCATGTGTCTACCATACTTCCACGTCATGCTGACATCAGCTATCCCATGTCCCTTATCGGGACCAATCTTATGTTGCCACATGTCCTGTTGGAGGAGAGAGAAGAGGCCAAGTCCTGCCTACTTTTACGTTGAAATCCTTTGTTAACCTACATTAGGCCCTCCCCGGTTCTTTAAAACTGAAGGCACAATCCCGGTGCTTTAACACTATCAACGTTCCCTGATCGCAACTTTGTTAAGGTTAACACTTTAAACACGCCAATCGTCAATCGACGATATGGCCTGGACCCATCGACTGCCGATACGCTAATATCGCTCTAGACCTCCAATGTGTGGGAACTCCGATATGTGGGGAATTTCGATTTGCAATTGCTGATATGTCAGGACCCGGGATTTTGCACTTGGGCATTTTCTCCTTGTTTTCTGATTTTCAAAGGGAAACTTCAATTTGCTCTAGCTTTTGATTACGGAGTCCATTCTAGGACTTCCACATATTGTTGGGAAGTTAATTTTGAGCATTATCCAATGGAGAGGGTCTGATTTAGCTTTGAGAACTTATGTGGCTTGGAAGATGGCTTCATACTTCACTGCTCTTTTGCGCTTTCGGCAACTAAAACCACATTTTGCAGTGAGTGACAACATTGGCTACAATTGGAGGTAGTGGCTTGCTGGCAAGGTGCTGAGAACCTGCAGGCCAGTAGCCTTCATCATTGGGCATGGATTCAAAAATATAATGAATATATAAAACCAAAAAATCACCGTGGGACTTTATTTGCTCGAAGTTCTTTCCTTATAAAACTGAAATGCAGAAATACAATTTCTAACAATTGGAAATTAAATGCTGGGCTAGTGAGCTTATTTATATACATCTCCTACTTATGTACAGGGCATCAATTCACCTAAGTTATTTCAACCCTCCAATGGAGCCAGGCCAGCATTTGGGTGTTGGACCTAATGCCTCTATGTTGTTGAAATTTAAAAATCAAAACAAGCATGCACCATGAAAAGTCTTCAAACAAAAAAACTGATACATGCTCTAGAAACAACCTCTGCTGCTGACTTAAGAATGTTGTCATGTATTCAGCGACAGGGTCATAGAACCGACAAGAATAATTTGCATCTGCCTTATTTCCATGAAAGGTATGATGACTAAAATATTCTTGGTCATGGCAGCCGCAAATATTGTTCAACTCCTTATCTTTAAATTTTTTGAGAAAAAATTGTTGTTAGAAGCCTGCTCCCCACTTGCTGGTAAACCACTCCCTTTGAACATCCAAAACCATCTCATTCTCCTCTGGAAAATATGAATCATAAATCATAGGAGGTTTTTGAACTTGTTCTCCATGTGAAGGATCTGCATCATGGACTAGAGCCTCTTTGTTGACCTCCTGGTGGGCCTCCTCTTCTTGTGCAGCTTCCCATGACTGGGATTGTTGTGGCTCTACATCACTTGACTCTCCATCAGAGTCATATACATCATAAGAAGGAGAAACATCAAATTCGGTTGAATAAAATCTCTGAGGGTTTATTTGTAGCTCGATGATGTTTCGTTCTTCTCTTTCTTGATCATTGGGTGATGCTTCTTGATGCGAGTAGATGTTTTTTTTTTGGAAATATTCCTCCAAGCGATTTCATTGAAATTGTGTTTTCAGTTGTAGTCCTCGGAGAGATATTTCCAATGAGGTATCATGCACGTCAAACAAAGATAATATGACCAAGTTACAACCCTGGGAAGTTGGCTGCCCAACTAACCCCAACAGGGCCCATAAACTCTTGGTGTTACATCTCCTCAAGTTAGGGTTTTGTTTGTTTAGGGTTTTCTCTTATTGTTCAATAATAAAAAGGCCCTTGAGCCTCATAACTCAATTCAGAGGTATGTAGCTGCCACATCTCTTCTTAGAGATAAGCTACCATCATCCGAGCTAGTCTCATTTCCATTCTGTTTGTAAGCATATTTCATTATTTGATATTAATGAAAGATAGTGTTATTTTTGTTGCATCCCTGTATTTATGGTTATATCTGTAATTTGTTGTGTTCCTGTTTAAATTAGGATCATTCATAGGACTAACGACCCGGTGCTATCAAATATTATTTCCAGCCTCGGTGCATTATTCAAATTAACAACATCGACACTTTTATATAAGTAACGCACCGGTGCTTTTATGTAAATCATATGCATCGAAGTTGTGAGTTTAAATTAAAGCACTGGGTCTATAATATTATTTTGCTTACCCTGATGTTGTTCCTGAAAGGAATGCCCTGGGGCATTTGGTTAATGTATACACATCGGGGTTGTATACATTTCAGGCATCGATGTTCTTTACATTCAACACCTCGGGGATTTTGGTTATGTATACAACCTCAATGCTTTTATTTATTTAGTGCACCGGTGTTATTGTTTCCATGAGGAGAACCACTTAAAAAACATCTACTGAAACCTTCAGCTGCCCAAAAATTTCTAGTTGTGATGAAGTTTCGTTATCTTCTCCACTAAAACATTTGCTACCGCAAACAGATGTTGTAACGAAGGTATTTTTGACAATTTTTGTCAAATTTTTATAACCCAAAAAACCTTCGTAGTGTAAGGAAATGATCTAAAGGATGGTTAGGAGAGAGATAAGGGAGGAAAATAGGTGTGAGCTTGAGGAGGTAATAGTGGGTAAAATAGGGTCAGTTTCTAACAAGGAGCAAGGGAGAGTAAAATCGTTGAGGTCAGGACCAAGAAAGAAAGAGGAGGGAGGGTGTATTCAAGAGAGGCATGAGGGGAAATGGCAATTGGGATGCCCATTGTCAGATGTGACAAGTCCCAAACAAGTGTCTAACTATAGATAATTAAGAGACATTTTCAGGGGAGGGTCAGGGAGGGTTGATGCAACAAGGTGACCGATAGAGATATGGATGGTTGGAAGAGGGGTCCAAGTTATGGGAACATTGATATTTGAGTGCCTTCTAGTGGATGATGGGATTAGTCCACCTGTAGCTCCTCCAAGGCCAATGTGTGGGGCGAGTCTAAGTGTGAGACGAACAAATTTGCCATAGGAAACAACCCTAATAATATTCGGTGCAACAAGGTCTATGGTCCTACAATAGCAAACCGTAGAAAATTCCCCTCTTCTATTAAATTTTATTATTATTTAATTTATTTTAAACATTTAATATTTATATTTAAAATTTTAAAATATTTTTAATTTTTTATTAGATTTGGAAATTATTAATAAATTTACCTATTTATTTAAAATTTATAGCATAGCTTTGAAAAATTCTAGAACTAAATTAATTTTGAGAATCATCACTTTCATCATCAAGAGAACTCTCTCACCTAGGGTTGGAATTTCAAAACAGACCCACCCGTCAAATTTAACAGTTTTACACCTTCTTTTCTTGTCTTGACAATCTCAATAAAGGATATTGCTAGTTTTGCAAATTATTTAACTGCATTTGATGAGAAAATTACCCTGTGATGGGCAATTTGCCCTTCAAATTCCATCCCTGGTCTCACCACAACTTTCATTGTAATTTCTTTATGATGCCATAACATCTACTACATTGTCCGAATAATGAATCAACGTTTTAATGTATTTATGATGCCACAACATCTACTAAACTACCGAGATAAGGAGTCATGCCAAGCAACAGTGTTAAAAGACATGTACTTAACAAGTTCATTGTAATTTATTAGCACCCTTGGCAAGCTCCAGTCACTTCATCCCTGACACTCTTTGACTTGTGAGGTTATATATGTGTAGATAAAATTATGAGTAATCATATTGACTAGGTAAGGTACAGGGAAGTTTGGTCAAACTTAATAAATCAAAGATTCAAGCTGTTAGAAAAATTGAGAGAGAGCAGATAGAGTGATTAAACACACAACACACAACACCAAACACACTATGTTTTTATTGATCTCACAGGCATTACATATATAGGAATACATGATACTTCCAGATCCCAGAATGGTGGATCTAGATTACTGAAACTAGCAGTACAACTATTAACTTAGGAACTCACACAATTACAACTCACGACAACTTAGAAGTCATGGAAGCATTACTTCCAATACCCTCCCTTAATGCTTACATCAAAATTAATGAAAATAGACATTACAACAATAGATGAATCTCTGTCAAATTTATTTGATATGATCATCACTAGCTTATATCTACTCTGAAATCTCATGGTTTCCGCTCTTTTCTTCACCACACTTTCGAGCTTCCCACTTGATCCATTTAAGACATAACCACTTCAGACCATCATTGACATAATTTGCAGAATTGACGCTTCTCAACCTCCCGGAGCATAATGGGTCAGTCTCGTTACTAAACCATGTTACGAAACTGCCACCATCTATGAATCTACGGCTCTCCGCAACCTTCATCAATTATCTAGGATATCATTTTGGGTACAGAATGTCTTCAGCATATAATTCTAAACTTGAACTTGTATAAAATAACTTGTACTGATGTTCCTGGAGCACAACAGGTCATACCAGCTTGACCTTATTAAGAATTACCTGTGACTAATGCTCCCAGAGACAAGTCACATTAGCTTATTGAATAATTAGCCAGTTCTTAGTTCTTTGTGGTTCTGCATCTTATTCTACCAACAATTTTTTATTTTTATTTTACTTTATTTTATTCATACCAAATAATCACCACAACTTTATTTCACCCATCATAAAAACATTTTCACCACAAAAAATTTACCATAAAAAAACTTTAATCTTTAATCCTTATATCTCCTTAATCCATGTACACAGTACTCTTTATAAACCAACAAAACGAAGACTTAAATGAAATCAAACCTTTTGAGTCAACGAATGCACCATGATATAAATAAAATATTTAACTATTTCATTCACTCTCATGGCCACTGCAATTTACGGATAGGCACAATTTTCACGCCACCCTGTGTTTAGCGAAATGAATCAAAAACCCTGATCTCTTAGAAAAGATCCTACAAATCATTGATCCACAACATTTAATGCAACTAACAATGATGCTCCACAACCATGTGCAATGTAGATTTGCACACTTAGGGTTTCGGCCTTCACAATAGCAACGGACAACAACAGAGTGGAGATAAATAGTTAAAATCCTCTTTAATAATGAGCAAAAGAACTACAAATCATTGATCCACAACATTTAATGCAACTGACAATGATGCTCCACAACCATGTGCAATGTAGGTTTGCACACTTAGGGCTTCGGCCTTCACAATAGCAACAGACAACAACAGAATGGAGATAAATAGTTAAAAGCCTCTTTAATAATAAACAAAAGAACTACAAATCATTGATCCACAACATTTAATGGAACTGACAATGATGCTCCACAACCATGTGCAATGTAGGCTTGCACACTTAGGGCTTCGGCCTTCACAATAGCAATAGACAACAACAGAATGGAGATAAATAGTTAAAAGCCTCTTTAATAATGAACAAAAGAACTACTCTAACAAAATCACATGTGCAATCTTTAACAACTCAGATTTGGATCAGGCCTCAAAGATCTCAGCTTTCCATTCAACATTTCGACATTATTCTAACAAGGTAAAAAAAATGTTGTAAACAAATTTACCAAAAGGAAACAAATAGATCTGCAAATCAAGAAGACACAAACAACATTCTAGCTTACTAAACACAAAATTAATATGATTTCTCACTCTATCTAAGTCTATTCACAAAGCAATATGACTCAAGGCTCTCTCACATCTTCCTAGTCTTTCCTTGAGGGAGTCAGGCCACAACAGATACCATGTTAGAAAAATTGAGAGAAAGGAGATAGAGTGATTAAACACACAACATCAAACACACTATGTTTTTATTGATCTCACAGGCATTACATATATAGGAATACATGATACTCCTAGATCCCAGAATGATGGATCTAGATTACTAAAAATAGCAGTACAACTATTAACTTAGGAACTCACACAATTACAACTCACCACAACTCTGAAATCATGGACGCATTACTTCCAATACATGCAAGTTTGGTTAAACTCAATAAAGCATCATGGAAGCATTACTTCCAATACATGCAAGTTTGGTTGAGCTCAATAAAGCAAAGAGTTAGGCAGAAGAAAAATCTCATAAGTCATAGAGATTTCAATTAAGAATAATTTGAAACCTAACAAAAAAAATATTTGTTGTATTACTTTTTCAAGATTCTACTATCGTTTGGAGATTAAAATTTCCAAAAAAAACTAGTTTATTTTTTTAATGGAGGAATTGGCCAACAAGCCATTTTCACAAAGACTCAGGCAAAATAAAAGTCTCATAGAGGTTTCAGTTGAGAAGATTTTGGAACATAACAAAAAAAATGTTTGTTGTATTACTTTTTCAAGATTCTACCATTGTTTGGAGATTAAAATTTCCAAAAAACTAGTTTTGTTTTTAATAGAGGAATTGGCAAACATGCCATTTTCGTGCTCTGTGATAGATAAAAATGTCTAGAGAACTAGTTTGTTTTGTTTTTTTATTTATTTTTTAATTTAGAGGGGTCAGTTTTGTATTTGCATGATATGACTCAATTCCAACAGTTATAGGTAGGTATTCCACTTACTCACGTAAAAGTAGACCACGTGAATTTGAACACCAAACTTCTTTATACATAATACTTCATTTACACTACAATCACCAATTAAGTTGCCTCCAAAAAATATTATTTACTATTTAAATTAAACAATTAATATTTTTTAATTTATTCCACTATTACTTAGAGATTAAAATTTCCAAAAAAACTTAAATATACATAGCTTAATCTTTAAAACAAACATATAACTAATAACAAAATCAAACATATACCTACTAACAAAATAAACTACATATATTAGTTTAATATTTATTATTTAAATTAATATATATATATATATATATATATATATATATATATAAAGTTTTCCAATCCCATTACTAATGTCTCAGGTTGTCGTGGGAAGAATCAAACTTCAGGGGGCTACTGTGAGGAGAAAAAACGCGCAGTACTAGGGTTTGTAGCAGGATTTCGGTGTTGGGCACCATGGAGGGGCTTGAAGGGGGGAGTTCTACTCCCTCCTACAATCATGTAGTCTCTAATCGTTTCAAGAAGCCCATGGAAGTGGAAATAGGGTGTACAAAAAGAGGAAAATAGGAAAACAACATAGCACAAAAGATGGCAGAAATGCAGGAGGAAGTCAAAAGAGAGAAACGTACAAGAGTAGATAGTTAGAAAGCTAACCCCAGAATTCGGACAAGACCTTGTAAACCAAGGGCTTCCATCACACCCCAAGTGGTGTTAAGTGATCCAGCGCTACAGGCGCACAGGGAGCACATGGCGAGCTATGCAGTGATATGCAAATTCATGGGGGTATGGCCAACAGAGAAGGCCCTACACACATGGATAAAGAACCATTGGAAACCTAAGGGAGATATAGATCTGCACCTTGGATCCAAGGGTTTCTTCATAGTTGTGTTTGCAAACATAGAGGATAAGGACAGGATGTTTGAAGGAGGTCCTTACTTCTATGCAGCTGCAGGTCTCTATATGCGACCTTGGGTGATGAACTTCGTCCCGGAGCGTGAGACATTTACTTCAGTGCCGGTATGGATAAGACTTTATTCCCTACCTCTAGATTACTGGCAGCCAGAATCATTAAAGGCCATAGGTAATATCAAAGGCCACACTGCGTGGAAAATATACCTCCTTTTCCAGAATATGCGTGGAAATGGACCTCTCTGGGGCTTTGCCGGATGAAATAATTCTAGAAGTTTATGATGAAGATTGGGTGCAGGCGGTGGATTACGAGCATATACCCTTCAGATGTCACAAATGCCATGAACACGGGCACCTCTTCAGAGACTGCCCGGTAAATAAAATGGAGAGCAGCATCAAAGCAACCTCAGGTAAAGAGACTGAAAGCTTTACTAAAGTGGGAGGCAAAGGAAAAGGGGGGAGAAAGAACCAAAAAAAAATCTATGAGGAAAAGCAGCCTAGTCATAATAGGTTCAAGATATTAGAAGAAGAAGAGGGGGTTGAAAGAGAGAAGCAAGTATTGAAGGACAATCCAGTAGTGAAGGAAAAGGATGACAACATAGAGGATAGATCTGACAAAAGCCAACAAAAGGAAGATCAACCCAGCACGATGGAACTTGATAGGGACCAAGAGATGACCTCAAGTGAAGTGGGAACGAAGGAGCATGAATTGCAGGACATACTGGAAAGGGAGCATCTAGATCTAGAAAAATTCCTGGAGGAAGGAACTATCAACGGAGTGGATTGAGGAATTTAACAGAGTACAACAGCTCTTCCTCTTGAGAACTCAGGCAAAGGGTTCGGGGGTCAAAAGGAACCATGATAGTTAGGATAACAGAGGGGTCAAAACTATGGAGGCAATAGAGGGACATGCTCCCAAGAACCCAGGAAGGAAAAGAGGAAGAAAAAGACAAAATGAGCTGCTGATAGAATGTGGAAAACTCATGATCAACTCAGGTAAGATGAAAGACCTAACCAATTACTCATTTACAAATCTTTCTTAATGAAACTTACAACATGGAATATTAGGGGTCTAGGAAGTAAAAGGAAACAACAAAATCTCAGCAATAGAATGAAGGAGGAAAAACCAGATTTGGTATTTATCTAGGAAACAAAATGTTTTGTAGACAAAATAAGAGAAATTCATAGCAAGTGGCTTATTAAGTATGAATATCTAGAAGTTAAAGCGAACAACACAGCAGGAGAAATTCTTACACTGTGGAACCCTCAGAAACTTGGAATCCTAGATGCTAAAGCATCCAGGAACTACCTATCAGTGGTCATCCAACCTTTGGGGGACAAGGAATTTTATTTGATCACAAATGTCTATGGTCCACAAAAGCTTGAGGATAATTCAGGCTTCTAACCTCTTTAGAGGAGATAAGAGAAAGACATACGGGCATCCCATGGATTCTGGGAGGGGATTTTAATATGATTAGATCTCTCTCTCGAAAAAAAGGTGGGACTAGATCTTTAGGCAGAGATTCCATAGCTTTTCAGAACTTCATTACCAACATGAGGCTAGTAGATACAGAAACCCACAATGGTATCTTCACCTGGAACAATAAAAGGGGAGGGGCTGCTCAAGTGGCCTCTAAACTAAATAGATTCATTATCTCTGAGGATCTTATCCTCTCAGGCCTTGACTTGTCAACTATGATTCTCCCTTTGGAGGCTCGGACCATTGGCCCATTCAATTAGAAGCGTCCTTTATAGGAACGCCAAGAAATAGACCTTTCAGATTTGAAAACATTTGGCTTACCCATCCGGACTTCAACAACAATATTGAAAAATGGTGGACAGAAGATTTGAATGTTCAGGGTACTAAAATGTTCCTTCTACAGTGGAGGCTGAAACACATCAAACTTAGGCTTAAAGATTGGAATAAGAATGAGTTTGGCAATATCTTCGAAGCCAAAAAAGTAGTTGAGGGAAAGCTACAGGAAATTAACCAGGAGCTCATCACAAAGGGATTCACCGAGGAGGGTAAGAAGCAAGCTGATTCGCTTCAATGGGACTGGGAAGGCTTATGTAAGCAAGAGGAAATCTTCTAGAAACAAAAATCGAGAGTTCAATGGTTAAAGGAAGGAGACAGGAATACAAGTTTTTTCACAAGTCCACTATGGATCATTGGTCTCATAACGGGATTCTAAAACTGAAAGATACACAAGGAAGACAGCTCAATACCCACAAAGAAATAGAATCTTCTCTGGTTTAACATTTCCAAGGCATAGCAGAAGAGCCCCTCATAGACAGATCACATTTCATCAATGACTTCACTAAACACATTCCTAGGCTTGTGACAAGAGAAGATAATTATAATCTTAACAGGCTAGTGAATGAATAGGAGGTCAGTGAAGTCATCAAAGAAATGCAAAATGGGAAAGCTTCTGGCCTAAATGGTTTCAATGTTGACTTCTTCAAAGCATGCTGGAACATAGTCAAGCAAGATATTTTGGAGGTGGTAGAGGACTCAAGGAAAAACAAAACTGTTTTGAAGGCGCTCAACACCTCTTTCATAGCCTTGATCCCAAAGCAGGAAAATGCTATGACACCAGATAGATTCAGACCCATAGCATTATGCAATGTGGTGTACAAAATTATTTCCAAAATAATTGCAAACAGGCTTAAGCCCCTTCTTCCAACTCTAGTGTCTGAGGAGAAAACTGGATATGTGGAAGGTAGACAAATTCTAAACAATATCATTCAAGCTCACGAAGTGATCCACTCTTTGAAGAGCAATAAGCAGACAGGCATGATCATGCAACTTGATCTTGAAAAGGCTTATGACAAGCTTAGTTGGGCATATATCAGGGAAGTTCTAAAAGCATATGGCTTTGACCATAACTAGATAAGATGGGTAATGGCCCTCGTTACCACCTCAAGCTTTTCAATACTATTGAATGGGTCACCATCCAAAACCTTCAAGCCTACAAGAGGTCTTAGACAATGAGATCCGTTCTCACCCCTCCTCTTCATTCTCATGATGGAAGGGCTGGGAAATGCGATCAAAGCTGCCAAAGTAGAAGGCAAAATTCAGGGGCTCAAACTCACCATGAATGAGGGTGCTTTGACTCATCAATAATTTGTGGACGACACCATGCTGCAGGGTACACCTACGATCAGAGAAGCTCTTGCCTTCAAACAAATTCTGAAAGACTTTGCTATGGCTGCAGGTACTGAGGTAAGCCTTACCAAATCAAAGATTTTCTTTTTTAATACTAATATTGCTATATAGAGAAACCTCACCAGAATTCTAGGTTTTCAAAGAGAAATGCTACCCTCCAAATATTTGGGAGTTCCTTTAACAGAAAAACCTCTAAGCAAGATAGTTTGGGAGCCTGTTATTAATAGACTTCAGGACAGAATCCAAAAATGGACAAATAGGTCTTTGAATTTGGCAGGAAAACTAGTGCTTACAAAAGCCATCCTACAAACTATTCCTATTTTCATGTTTTCAGCACTCCCAGCTCCTAAAGAAGTTATGCAACGCATTAGAAATATTCAAAGGGTTTTTCTTTGGGGCAAAGGGGAAGAGAAAAAGAAACGGGCTCCGATAGCCTAGGAAAAGATCTGTAAACCTAAGACACATGGAGGTTTGGGACTTGATGACCTTGAAATCCTAAACAAAGTTTTGGGGGCAAAACTATGGTGGAGATGGCTAAAGGAATCAGATGCCCCTTGGGCCAAGGTTTGGAAACAGAAATATGCAAACAATTGGCAAGAAAGGGAGCACATCAGAATGTCTGGAATAATCAAAGGCTCCCACATCTGGAACAAAGCTTGGGAGAATAGAGCTATTTTTCAAAAACACAGTTTTTGGGAAATCAGAGATGGAAACCTTGCTTGGTTTTGGGAAGATAATTGGCAACAGGAACCAAAACTGCTGAGAGAATATTTTGACAATCTTAAGAAGGATACCGATGACAAAGGGTTACATAGGGTAAATGACTTCTGGGAGCGGGACAGAAACGAAGGAAAATGGAGAGTATGGATGAATCTGATTTACAGTGAGGACTCCACATTGAAGGCCTAGGCAAAAGCTCTCACAACTATCTTGGAACAGAGAAAGATTCTGATTTCAACATCTTCAGACCAACTGAGATGGGGCAAAAACAATGAAGGGAACTTTAACCTTAAAGAGGCCAAGCGAATAACCCTTGGGCTTGACTTTCCAGACCCAGATATGGTATGGAAGGGCCTATGGAAGAATCAAATTTGGATGAAAATCAAACTATTCATGTGGTTGGTGCAACATAAAATGATTCTAACTTGGGAAAACCTGCTGAAGAGAGGGGTAATTGGTCCATCAAGATGCCAGCTTTACAAATTACAAGAAGAAACTGTGGAACACCTTCTCAACCTATGCCCATTCACATCCACCTTGTGGAATTGGGTAGCTTCAATCTTCAGACATTCTGACAGGGACATTGGTAGCATCAAAAGCACATTAAGGAATTGGAGGAGTAATTTCTCTGTAAATGAAATAATCAACAAAGCATGGGAACTAGTTCCTGGCTTTCTAATTTAGAATGTATGGAAAGAATGCAACAATAGAATATTCAAGAACAGGAGTGGTTCTTCCTAGAGCATTATGGATCAGATCATAGGACAGCTCAAATAGACTATAGGAAGCCTTATAAAAACCCCCCTGAGAACCAACCTCATGAACAGGCTAGGCAGATTCTGCTACAGTTGGGCCTTCAGGGGCTCTTCCCCCAGGGAATAACCAAGAATGTAAATCATATATCAGTTGATAAGGATCTCTGACAACCCCCACCCTCCCCCCAGTTTTATGAAGTGCAATATAGATGGGGCCTCAAAAGGAAACCCTGGCATTGCTGGGTATGGAGGAGTAATAAGAGATGACAAGGGGTTAATAAAAGCCATCTTTCACAGTCATCTGGGTAAAGCCACTAATAATATGGCAGAGCTCATGGCCCTGGAGCAATGCCTAGAAATCTTAAAGGACTCAAACTTACATAATACCATAATTGAAGCTGATTCTGAACTGATAATCAACTCAGTCAAGAAAATATGCAATGGCTTAGTGCCAGACAAAGTTTCGAAACACTGGAGATTACTGCAAGTCTATCATCTTATTCAATCCCACCTGTGCACCATGAGAACCCTTAGTTTCACTCATGTGCGAAGAACAACCAATAGGTTAGCGGATATTTTGACTAAAGAAGACGTTCTATGTGCCAAAAGCAATAAAATATATGAATGGTTAAAGACTCCTCAGGGTCGATTGAGGGATGAGTGCCACAAACAGACATCAGTAGATATGGAGATCTGCCAAAACAGAGGAAATAAGCAAGATGATGTATAAGCAGGGTGTTCTTCATGTACAGAGAACTTTTAGTCGACATGAGGAAAAGTATAAGCAGGAGGTCAAGACCGAAACTAGGGGTTTACTCTGGTTATCGGGCGGGAATCTCATCACGGAAATCTACAGTTATCAGTTTCACGGGCGGGAAACTATTTACAGAAAAAGTCTTCAAAGGTATAAGTAAAACATTAACTGTAGCCTTTTAATGTTTGGTGCTGAGAACTTCACTAAAGAGTGGGCAGGTCAGCATAATCACGGAAATACAATGCATTTCGCGCGGCAAACTGCTTGTTGGTTAACCTTCCAGTTCTGCACTTGTTGGAGAGGCCTTTTGAGATCGCTTGCATCTGGTGAATTTCGTGTGGCTAAACTGCCCAAAGTTATCATCCCGTTTGGACCCGGTATGGATTCTAATGTCATTCTATTATCTTTTTGGGTCCATTTTTGTCATTAAAGTGTAAGCGTCTTGCTCACCCGATATTCCACCTGGACCGTTAACCTTGTTGTGTGGTAGGACTGTGATGGTAACGTGGAAAGATGGTTTGGGCCCGGGGCTTGGTCTTTGGGCCCGAGGCTTGGTCTGTCTGCCCGAAGCCTGGGCTTGGCTTTAGCTTGGGCAACTGCGCCCTTTTTCTATATTATGTAACTTTTCTTTTAATTGGAATAGAAGGACCTACACTTGCTTTAGCAAAAAAAAATGTCTCAGGTTGTCATAACTTTGTGAAATCATCAACTTATAAATCTTACCAAATAACGTTCATAAAATTTTCCTTGCCATTATCAGTGATAAGTCCTATCATATATATTTTCATAACTCTTACTATATATATCCTTATAACAATTAAACTATATATATATATATATATATATATATATATATATATATAGATATATATATATAGTTTCTAGTGTGGTTCACGAACACCCTGGTCAGTGAGTGGTCACTACATCCACGGAAAAATCTAGGCTAATCGCCCCTCAACCTATTGGCAAGACCTAACCCCAAGGGCTTCGGGCAGAATCGACCATATATATATATATATATATATATATATATATAATAAAATAAAGCTTTCCAATCCCATTACTAATTTCTCAAGTTGTCCTAACTTTGTGAAATTATCAACTTAATTCTTATTTTTATTACCTTATAAATCTTTCCAAATAACGTTCATAAAATTTTCCATGCCATTATCAAATAAGTCTTATCATATATATTCTCATAACTCTTATTATATATATTCTCATAATACATGTACACTAAGTTTTTTCTTTAATAAATTTAAAATTGTATTACTCAATTATTAAGTGGAAAAGTTCATTCTAGAGTTTAGTATGGTGGAAATGTGTAACTCTGTTTTTGGTTTGGTCAACTTGGAGTTGACACGTGTTTAAAAAAAAATTCAATAATCTCACTTTCAACCATAAATAAAATATTTGGTTTGGTTTTTTTTGGTTTGTTTAATTAAAAGTATTATAAAACATCAATAATCTCATTCTCACTCTTACTAGCCATAATAATGAAAACTAGTAAAAATATTTGACTCTCACTCTCAACCATAAATAAAATATTTAGATTTCCATATGAAATAACATAATCTTATTTCAACTTTATAGAGAAATATAATTAAAAGTATAAAAAGAAAACTGAGTAATTTTAAAAATTATTTTTTATTAACGATTTTCACTTAACTAAAAATGAAAAATTAAATGTGATATATATATATATATATATATATATTAAATTCAGGTGAGATTTTTTATTTAAACTTTATACTCTCAAAGAGGTTTGTACCTCAAAAAAATTGATTTTTTCGGTTCTTGCTAAATCCATAGTTAAAATGGGTTTATACTAGTTCCCAATTCAATTGAGTTCTATAGATATAAAAAATAAAAAAACATAAACCTTGGAATCATAATAATAAAATTCAATACTATTACAATTATCTTAAACAATACCACTACGAGAAAGAAAACCCTCTTTGTACAGGAGGAATTAGTTTTTTCTAGCTCAAGGTTCAGGGGAAATAGCAAATTACGTGATATTAAACCCTGAATTAGACATCATATGTGCTTTGAAATCAAGGCCAGGTCTAAGATGAGAAGCAGATTTGTCATATATGATGCATGAATGAAAAGTAAGATTCAAATTTACACAATCTCTTGGGCTTGCCTTGTAAATAACAAGGCCACTGCATAACATGTTTAAAAATTTTGGGATGAGAATTTAGATATCGTTGAGGTATATCGCATCTTTAACTTTTGGTAAATGCCTGCTAGATTGGGAGAAGGTCCAGTTCTTTACACGACATCCGTGCATTAGAGGTTGTCATCATAAATATTTTCTTTTTCTATTTCTATGTCAATACAGAAAACAATTATTAAACTTGACATCCTTCTTTTAAAGCAGAGTAACGACACATCAGAATAAATGAAATTCCATTGAGAAAGAATTACAAATTTGGACTTTGAAGTTGTTTATATAAGTAGAAATGCGATTCCAATGGACCAACCTCACAAATTTTGGCTTCTTGCCATTCATTCACACATTCTGCAGGGTGTTTTTAATAAATATTTTCAGTTTCCATTGGAAAAAGGAACTTAATTAATAAATCTTCCCTCTTTTTTCCGGGGAAAAAAAATGAAATCCCAGAGGAAATGGTATTTCCACTAGAAAAGCATTACACTGGGCTTCTTGTTAATGATTCAACAATTAAAGGATCAAATATACCGAAAGTGCACTCCTCATTTATAAATAAAAGTAGAGTCTAAAAAATAAACTAAACACTTAGAATGCTAAATATGTTAAATAATTGTATAACTGTAGAAATAGTTCAAAGGAACATATAGTACATCACTGCGGTAGTGTACAAATAATTTGCAAAAGGAACAAAGAAGCAAGCGACAAAGACCGCATCAAATCTGTAGAGGCATCCATACAATGGGCAAAGTGTACTCGTATATTGTACAGTTCTTGTTTCACTGAATCCCTAATTTCTGATGGAAATTTCAGGCCCTGTGGCGTTGATTTAATCACCGTCACATTTAGGACAAAACTTGAGTGAGGCTTTCGGCAAATAAACCATGCATGTACTTGCCATTCTTAAGTAAGTATTCAAGTAAGATTTTCATCTCATAATTTTCTCAATTTATGCTTTGTCACCCATCTATTTGGCCTAATAATATGCTCAAATTGGATGGCAACCTATTCCCTGAAATCATTACAGGCTTGCAACTTTAGAAACTTGAAGTCTTGAAGTATGGCAACTTCTCCAACAGAGAGAGGGCTTGCAACTTCAGTAACCTCAAATATGGCAACGTCTCCAACAATGAGAGCTGCATTTAGACGCCAACAGTCGTAAAATGTTACAATTTTAAGATGCTCGAACTTGCAACAGCAATCTCACTGGATGAACATTAATCTGTGGCTTCTTTGTGGTCTGCCTATCCTGGGAATACAATGTATACAGCCACAAATGTCTGCCCTCCAACTAGGATTCCATTTCAGTATCTGACCTTATTTCAATTTTGACCCAAATTTTAAAATTACAATGAGCTCCCTCATATTTATGAGACCCTCATACTCCAAACGAGCTCACTCAGATTTATGAGACCCTCGTACTCCAAACACTGTTTTGCACATTGGGTTCAGACTTAATGGAAGACTTTCCCCTATATCAGAGTCTGCTCAATCAAGTAAGATCGGAAATACTAGACATTTTTAGGCACTCACATAGGCATAGCATCTTGAGAGAGCTGAAACTGACTAAAAATCTTGATAGAACCTCTTATGGCAGTCACAAGCTTTAGGCATCTAAATGAACAACGATCTAGAAAAACTTTTAAATGGCCATGACTACTAAATGGGTTGTCCATTTGTTTCTAATTAACTATTTTGCAATCCACATCTACATAGGTTTTTTCAAAGCATTATAACTCCATCTTAACGGTTGATAGAGCAACCCACATCCACAGTGATTTCTTCGAAACTGATTTCTTCAAAGCATCATAACTCCATCTGAACTGTTGATAGAGTTCTGGCGTTGATAGATCTCTGAATCAAACGTAGAGCCACTGGAAAAGATGTCTCTGAGTCTCTCATTCCCGACTAAGAAGTATGCAATTGTACAAACTGATATTTATTGCAGGTGCATGAGGTTTAATGCCAAGGGCAAACCTTTACACTCGTCCATAATTTTTGAAGTCTATTGCCCGCAGCAAACCTTTACACCCATCCATAATTTTCCTAGAATCATAGTTGTTTTAGAAATACAGAATGTAAAACAATGCCCACCCTTCATCTATAAGGATTACTGATCTCTTGCCCTCCTTGCTTGGCTCAGATCTCCAATTAGAGAATAGTACTTTGCTATCTTTACCATCCCTAAATTCTTATATCAAGATCTCTTGCCCTCCTTGCTTGGCTCAGATCTATAGTTACATAATAGTATTTTATTTTGGTATGGCGTATATTTTTGTGGCTGAGTCTAATTTTTTTTCACATCACAAAAATTTTGAACACAATCACAACTAAGAAGCTTTACTAACCCTGTACGTGTTGTGGACCATATCGAGAGGCGTTTCCTTGTAGAAGAGCACTCGATCTACTTCATTTATCCGATGTTCCGTCTACAGCTGCCCACGGGCCATACTTAATCACTGACCCTACAAACCCAAAGGCTGGGAAGTGTAGAACATCTTAAAGCCATGCTTGTGGTGACATGCGTTCCATTCTCTGATTTGTTTGGAGAGTGCTATAGAGACACAGTTGTTTGATTGGGCGAGATCCAGGAAGTGTTTGTCCTCTGTAAGGGAACTTTGCAACTATTTCTTGATGGTCTCCAAGGGGATTTTATTCTCATCCTACTAGTATCGAGCAGGTGGCCACGGTTTTGGTCCTCTTAGATAACACTATTATTCAGATCGGTGATTGGAACAATCACAATGTTTCCCTGGGATTGTCTACGACTTTAATGATGAGATCCATGGGTTGCTAGTGGCAGAGCAGCGCATAGCAGAGAAAAGGAGGGGAAGAAATCTGTGTGCATACAAGGGAGAAAGAGCAGATTCAATCCAGACAGAAGTGGATTGGGCGCCGGTGTGAAATCCCCAGAAGCATGGGTATATGCTACCGGAGAATCACATGGTACGTTTGCGCCGACCCCGCAACGCCTGGCCCGGCCGTGGTGAAGAGAGGCATAGCTTCCTGATGGTGAGTATGGACCGTGTTGTTGCAGGATTGGACTTCATTAAAGATATGCAACAGGGCGACATTGTGACTAAAAACAAGAATATAGGTGCCTTCGTTGTCAAGATTATCAAAAAGTTTCAAGATTCCATATGTTTAGCACATGGCAGATTATCAAGGACTTTGGTATCATAATCATCCATCTCTATTTTAAGTTTAATTTTTAGTTGTGGGATAGTAAGTTCAAGGACTTTGGTATCATAATCATCCATCTCTATTTAAGTTTAATTTTGAGTTGTGGGATAGTAAGGTTTTTTCAATATTTTGTAATGAAGGGATTGAAATCGCTGGTGTTAACCGATATTATAAATTTGGTTGTATGGTATTTTTTTTGAGTTTTTTTTTTTTTCTAGAATTTGTTAAAAATAAATAAAATCAGAATGTTGAAGTGTTTGAATTGGATTTTTTTGATGGTGGAAATATATTAAGCAATAGCTTGATTTTGTTATAATCTTGTCAAAATTTCTATTATTTTTCGAACTAATTTGTGGATTTTTTATTTTTAAAATATTATATATTTGATAATTTGATTTTTTATTTTTAAAATATTATATATTTTAGTTTTTATATGATTAGTATAATTACATTAAAAATATTAATGTGGTTGATATAATTGAAAGTTTTATAAATATAATTAAAAAAATTGTTATAATATGAAAAATATTTTACTAATGCATATATTTACATGATTAATCATGTATAGAAATTTTATGCGTCAATTTTAACTTAAGGAAAAAAAAAAATTATAAATGTATGTTATCAATAATAACTAAGAACTTATTATGGAGAAATTTATTAGAATCGTAATAATCTAAAATCCCTAGGAATTTAATTTTATAAATTTATTAAAAGTAATGGACTATTTTGCTAAATAAAATTTGCTTATATATAAATGAAATGAATGTTATAAATAGTAACCAAGAACTTATCATGGAGGAACTTCTTAGAATTGAAATGATTTAAATCCTTAAGAAATTGGTGGGTGGGGAGTCATGTGGCATGAACATAATTTTTTAAATTTATTAAAAGTCAATGCAAGCTAACAAAATCTTTAATACACTACAATCATTGATAAGCATTAAGACTAAGTATATTCTAAGCATATTCCCTTGAAAATCAATCTAAGCCCTAAATTAAAAAAAAATTAAAAAGTCAACATATCCTTATCCACCTTAAGTTAAAATAAAAAACCTTCAACAAATATAAATTTTGAATATATATATATATATATATATATATATATATATATATATATATATATATATATATTAAAATATTAAAATATATAATTAAAATAACATTTATTTAAAATTTTAAGTAAAATTAATTACAAACCAAAACATAAAATAAACTACTCAATGAATACCTATTTATCATCATATCCCAAAACGATACTTCGCTCCATACTTGTTTGATTACAACAATAAAGCACTTGTTTGGCAAGTTTAAAGGAATCATTCACACCATTAAAAGATTAAAGAAGTTTGGAAGGAAGGAAGGAAAATGGGTAATAATTCCGAAAAGAAAAGCTATGTAACACTCGTAAGATGAGCTATGATATACATATCAGGTTTAGGTTGGTGAGCCTAGGACTACTTTGGAGTTGATATGCCCATGTACATATGTGTGTTAGGCTAGTGTGCCTTCGTTTATATGTTTTGAGGCTAAATAGCTAGTTTTGTAAATAAGAAATCATGTGTATATTAATACACCATTATTACAAACCGAGTTAGACAAGAGAGTATGAGGGGCTAAGGCTCCACAAATGTGAAAGGGGGCCAAGGGATAAGTGATGAAAGAGCTTAACCCTAAGTGGCTAAGATATTATTAAAACAAGCCTAAGTCAATAAGTGCACATGTTTTTATCCAT
Source organism: Pinus tabuliformis (assembly GCA_031772625.1). Taxonomy (NCBI): domain Eukaryota; kingdom Viridiplantae; phylum Streptophyta; class Pinopsida; order Pinales; family Pinaceae; genus Pinus; species Pinus tabuliformis. The sequence goes on from CM062813.1 coordinate 645,707,214, forward strand.
GGTCCATAAAATGACTTTAGAGAGTGTCACGTGCCAAAAGAGCGACAAGCACATAAAAGTGAAGGTTGCCAGTGTCATTACACACACATGACATCATTATGACTATGGGGAGGTGACTATAGCTCCAAGAAAATAGGTTGTGGCAACCTTGTGACGTGATGGAACTTGGTAAAATCCAAGAGGATTTGCATAAAAAGGGATGGATAAAATCCATTAGATTTTCATTTTTCTCTTGGTTTACAAATCTAGGGAAGAGTTCAGCGACCTTTAGGACATAGTCTATTGATGCTTTATTTTCCTGTTGAAATATTCCCTTGAAATGTGTACAACCTTCTAATGAGATGTCTTGGAATGAGGAGGCTAGGGATCCATCTAATCTCAAATAGTATTTATGGCTTTACGATGGTTTGCAATCCTATGGAAATATTTTGTGTTCTCGTCTCCCACTTGAAGCCAAAGGGACCTGCTTTTCATATGCCACTCCTTTTCTTTATCTATGAGTATTTTTCTTCTATTTTCTTCTAAGGATTTGATATATTCTTGTTGATTAGCTATCTCAAGTTCATATGAACTCTAATCATGTCTGACCTTCAATTTTTCTTCAATGTCCTCTAGGGCCTTTATGTCTTGAGTCTTTTTTTGTTTCACTCAATTTAAGATTAATGACTTGGACGATTTTCTTTTTTTGGGAATTGGATATAAGGGGATTAAGGGGAAATAACAAGAAAGGACACCATGCCTGTTTTATAGCCTCGTGAAGAGAGGGATCTTAAAACCAGTGGGGGTTTAGCTTGAAGGGACCGAGTGGCTTAGGGGGAGTAGGATTGAGTTCAAGGAGAATAGGGAGATGATCCAAGTCTCCACCCATGGATAGTCATTGACACTTTCGAATATTTTTATTGATCAAAGGTTCAATAATAAGGAAACAATCCACGTGATTTGAGACCTTAAGTCATCCCAACTTGATTGTTTAACAAGGTAAGCAATTATTTTGGGGGGGGATGAAGTCTATGAGGCTAGCATCATCCAGATGTTCCACAAAAAAATGTGAGGGGATCTAAAGTGGTCAAGGGACCCCAAATCAAGAAAACCCTAGAGTAAAATTTAGGTCACCTCCCACTATTGTATTCTATGGAGCAACTAGACACAACTTGAAAAAATTATCCTAGAAGGCCTTCATGTCACTAGACGGGCCATAGATGTTATAGCCATGTTAAGATTTGTTGAGTAAAGGTCAAGTCCAAGCCTTGATCATATAGACCAAGCCGAATTTTATCGAATGTAGAGAGTGTTCCAACATGAAATGAGTTCTCCTGAATGCCCAAAAGCATCTAATGAGACAAAATCCCATTGTGGGAGCGAGAGGGGGGGTGGGGGGGATTTTTTAGCGAGGGTTCTACCTGTGCTCCCTCCATCACATTTCATGAAGATAAATAACACAAGGATGGAGCACTTCGATCCATATTTTAAGGGCCATTTTCTTAGAAGGGTTGGCCAAAACCCTATAGTTCAGGGAGTGCAAAATCATTTGGAACCAATCTGGGGGTTGTTGATCTAAAGGCCCCAAGGATGGAATTGTGTTTCCCTTAGCGAGTTTCTGGTATTTCCTAACATTGTGCCATAGATAGGAAGGAATTTTTTCCATTGCTTGACAGTTTTAGATCCCCAACCTCTATAGGTCCAATCCCTTAACCCAAACTTAGAAGGAAAATCTTAGTAGGCCTTGATTTGGTGGTGTAGGGTTTTCAATAATGAGTGAAGGTTGTAATGAGGGGGAGAGGTTTGAGAAGCAATCGAGTTGACCACACTATGAGGTAGGAAGGGTGGATATGGGAACATGAGTGGAAAGAAGAGGAGAAGATAAGGGTCGGGAGAGGTCTAATAGGGAGGATAAGAAGAGAAGGTGTGACAGGGTGAGGAATTTGATGGAGCCTAAGCAGCAACTCAAGAGGGAGAAGTAGATAAAAATGAAGGAATGGAAATAAGAGCGGAGATAGGGATTTGCATAACTAGGATGGATCCCCCTTGACAAACCCGCTAATGACGGTGTAGGCACCTCCTTAGTGATGACTGCAGGAGCAGGTGGAAGATCCTCCGAAGTTTTCCCAGCAATCCCATCCATAGAAAGAGAAATATGCATTATTGTCGGGAAGGTAGCAAGAGCATTGATCGAAGGTGGAATATTGATGGTTGTATGGAGTGAAGAGACCGAATATAGTGCATCCTTGTGAACCCACTTCTTTGATTTTCCCAATGGTAATTCCTTTCCCACATGACCATGTACATGACAGTGACCACACTTGAAAGGTATGCCCTCGTAGTCCAAGCTTTGATGCTGCACCAAATCCCTTGAGTTGATAGAAACAGAGTCCGGATTGAGGATAGGTTTAGGCCCACCAGAATTTTGGCCATACCCATATAGCAAAATTGTTGATATGAGAGGTCAACCTCATAAAAAATACCTAGAATGTTCCTAACTTCCACCAGAATTTTGGCCATGCCCATGTAGAAAAATTATTGATATGAGAGGTTAGACTCATAAAAAATACCTAGAGTGTTCTTAACTTCCTTAAACGCATCCTCCAACCAAAAGGTTAGAGGAAACTCTAGCAGTCAAACCCAAATTGGAGCAATAATCAACATTTTAGAGCAGACATTGAAAGTAATGGTCCATGTTTCCACAAATAGTGCCTGCGAGACCCATGACAAGTGGCCATAAAGGATCTTTCCCACATCCTCTATAGAGTTAAAAAAGAAATGAGGGGAGTATCCTAAGGGAGAGGAGAAATTGGTCTCAATCCATTTCTTGAGAGCAGCCATGGACATCCATTTGTAGCAGGCCTACTGACAACCACAAAATCCTCCATTATGTGAATGTCATTTAGCTAAATTTCCTTTCATAGAACCATGTTGGGTTCTTCCACTTTTCATTTTATGCATTTTTTACTTTGTTTTTGTGCTTCACCATTAGTTGAAGCTACAATGGGGGATAGGTCTAGAGAGGAATCCACTTCTGCTTAACCTCTCTGACATCAAAAAAATGCTAAGAAAATTGGGGCAAGGAGGGTCATGAGAGTGACAGGGGAGGAAAACTAGGTACAAGTTTGAGGAGGTAATAGTTGGTTAAATAGGGCCAGTTTCCAATGGGGAGCAAGGAGAGAGTAAAATCGTCGAGGTTAGGACAAATAAAGCAAGAGGAGGGAGGGTGTATTCGAGACAAGCATGAGGGAAAGGGCGATTGGGATGCCTATTGTAAGATGTGACAAGTCCCAACCAAGTGTCTGACTGCAACGAATTAAGAGACATTGTCAGGGGAGGGTCAAGTAGGGCTGATAAGGTTGATGTGACAATGCGACCGATGAAGAGATGGATGGTTGCAAGAGGCATCTAGGTTGTGAGGATATTGAGATCTTAGTGCCTTCTAATGGATCGTGGGAGTAGTCCACCTATTCCTCCTTCATGACCGATGTGTGGGGTGAGTCTAAGTGTGAGGCAGACAAATTTACTACAAGAAACAACCTTAATAAAGTCTAGTGCCCAAGAGTTAAAAACCTTAGAAAATTCCCCTCTTTTATCAAATTTTACTATTATTTAATTTATTTCAAAAATTTATATTTATATTTAAAATTTTAAAATCAATTTTTTTTTTTTTTTTTTCCTTTTTTTTTTTTTTAATTTAAAATATATTACATAGTTATGACATCTTTCAAACTAAATTAATTTTCATAATCATCACTTGTACCATAAGAGTACAGTCTCACCACAACTTTCATTGTGAATTCTTTATGATGCCACAATCTCTACTAAACTTGCCAGAAAGGAGTCTTGCCAAGTGGAAGTCTACAAGACATGTGCTCATTGTAATTTATAGTAGTGTAGTTTCCCCACAAATTAGCTTGGAAAATAATTGAAATTCTGGCAAGATTATGATAAAATTTGGCAGAAACTTTTGAAAATTTGGATTATGGTTGTCAAATTTCAAGATTTTGGGTGTCCTAGAGGTTCTTGATGGTGTTGAATCCATTTCCCCCATCTAAAAAATAATTCAAACACTCCCACATTCTGATTTTTGGAAAAAAAAAAATTTACCTGATTCCAACAAAAACATCAGTAAACTAACACCATTGATGAACACCTTAACACCATTGATGAACACCTTTAGCAGGCTCGAGTCACTTCATCGTTGACACTCCTTGACTTGTGGCGTTATATATGTAGGCCAAAGTATGAGTAATCAGAGAAACTTCACAAAGAAGGATCAAGGGAAGTTTGGTCAGACTTAATAAACCAAAGATTCAGAAAAGTTTGATTAAACTCAATAAAGCAAAAGACTGGAGAAAAGAAAAACACAGGTTTTAAATTACTATTTGTTTCTGCTACAGTGCTCATTGTCTCATAGAGGTTTCAGTTGAGAAGAATTTCGAGCATAACAAAAAAATGTTTCATGTATTACTTTTTCAAGTTTCTACCATCGTTTGGAGATTACAATTTCCAGAACTACATATATTAATTTAATACTTATTATTTAAGTTAAACCGTTAATATTTTTAATTTATTCTACCATTGTTTGGAGATTATAATCTCCACAGAACTACGTATGTTAGTTTAATATTTTACACAGTTAATATGTTTAATTTTTAAAATTGTAAATAATATTTAAAAAATAAAGTTTTCTGATCCCATTTCTAATTTCTCAGGTTGCTGTAATTTTGTTAAATTATCAATTTATAAATCTTAATTTTATTAACTCATAAATGTTACCAAATAACGTTCAGAAGAATTTCCTTCCCTGGTTACCAAATAACTCTTAAGATATATATTCTCATAACACGTGCACTAATGGTTTTTTGGTAATAAACTTAAAATTACATTACTAAATTATTCCTTATTCAAGAGGAATTTAATTTTCTTAGTTTAGATTGAGTTCCAAGGAAATAAAAAGATCGAAGAACATAAGCACGGTAATAATTCGATTCGAGAAAATGAAATTCATAATGTTACAATTATCTTAAACAATCCCATTACGGGAAAGAAAACCTTCTTTGTATAAGAGGAATTAGTTTTCTAGCTCCAGGTTCCGTAGAAATAAGAAATTGGGGGTATAAACCTTGGATTAGACATCAGATGTGCTTTGGGATCAAGGCCAGGCCTAATCATTTATGATGTAATGAAGAGTAAGATTGAAATTTATACAATTTTGTAAAAAAAAGCAAGGTAAACACATTAAAAATGTTTTAGAACTTTGGGATGAGAATCTAGATAACGTTGGGGGTACATCTATCTTTAACTTTTGGTAGATGGCTCTTAGATTGGGATAAGGTCCAATTATTTACATGACGTCTATGTATTAGAGGTCATCACGATAAATGTTTTCAATTTTTATTTCAATACAGAAAATAATTAGTGAATATCACATCTTTCTCTCTTAACCCAAAGTAATGACATATTAGAATAAATGAAATTCCATTGAGAAAAAATTACAAATTTGGACATTTGAAGTTGTTTACACAAGAAGAAATGTGATTCCCTTGGAAAAAAATCACAAATTTTGGCTTCATGGCATTTGTTGTTGTTGTTTCTAGCACTTGTAGCACAAGTGCTTCAGGAGACATAGAAAGCTTCCTAGAGACAATCTCTGGGTTGATTGTAGACAAGTTGCTAAGACATCTTATATAGAGGAGTGCATGGAAGATTATCAGTGAGGGGTTTCGGCAACACTCCAATTGTCACATAGTTAAAAAAATAATAAAGGGGGCTTGGTTCAATAGGCTTTATTAAGGTAAACTCAAGCCAATACATGGATCTGAATGTTCAAGGGGGTAAATTGGATCAACCTCAAAGAGAAATGTCTGGTTCCGATGGCTGATACATAACAATAGGCAACTTAATATTGACATTGTAGTAAAGTGAATATGAGAAAAGGAAGGAGGGAATTCGGTGCATAGGGTTGATTGCAATGCAGAATCCTAAGCCACGATGTTCCAATAGAAATATGGAAGAGGGAGGAGATGAAAGAGCAAAAAGAGTGGAGTGTGAATTAAGGTTTCATGCCATATACCTCATGGGTACCTTTATCACCAAACAACATGAGTAAATCTGTGCTCATACATGTACTACAGGTTAATCGAATAATCACAAGTAAATTTGTCTTATACACAGGTACTATAGGTTATAGACTAACATAAGTAAATATGTCTTATACATAGGTATTGTTCGCTATTTAGCAACCTAGATAAATCCATGAATTAGAGAGAAACCGACAACTTCATCACACTATTTCAGAGAAAGAAAAACATATATGAAATGAGATTTACAGAGGGGAAAACATACTGCGCATTGCCATGATTGGAATCACCAAAGAGTTTCATTAATCTTCAAAATGAGTCCCATTCACCAGTCCATTTACATTCAACAATCTATAGCTCAAGTCCCTCATGAACAAGCTTCATAGAACCAAAGTGGAACCACAAAATTTGGACCACTGCGGGTGCATAATTCTAGAACCTATTCTAAGTGTTTCTTCCCCCTATTTATACAGAGAAGGGGGGATTTGAATCAACATTTACAAAATATCTCAGCCAAGGGCTAGTTGTTAGATTGACTAGCTGTCTCAGCCTGTGATAGCTCTGCTGCCCAAAATGATTCCCAAGGATTTGATTCCTTTCTTGAAAATAAACAGAAATTACAGAATAATGAAAAAAGGAAAACAAAAAGATGATGGAGGAAGTATCCCTATGCCATTTTTGAGATTTCCCCTGATCAGGCCATGTCTTTGCCTTAGTGTGCTTCTCCTGCTACTCGGTCGGTTCTTGTCTCTTTCGCCTTAATTGCTTGACTTCTCCACTCTCTGGAGTTAGTAGTTATCAACTGTGTTTGCTCGCTCTAGAGCAGAACCAGCGATTGTCCTAACAGTCCTTCATTGTGTATCTGAGTGGAGCTCCATGCTGAGCCATTAAGTCTTCCTGAGTCTCATACCTCCATTTACTCTCCGAAGAAATGTAGCAACGCATTCAAATTCATTTTTGCGGCCCATGTAGTCCTTGGTTTCTTGTTACAGGGGTTTCTATAGGATTAACCCATATCGATTTGCAACTGCTCCATGCCTCTATTCAAAGTCTCAGCGGCGACCCATCTGCCTTTAAATATCTGTACCATGCTATCGGAACATTACTGCATTGGGACTTTTATTCTAGAGGACGTTACAAACAACGAGTTTCGATGCTCCTTGGCCCCCTTTGGTTTAGCCTCCTAATATTTCTTCATCAGAGAACCGAGGGCTGTGACCTAGGGCTCAGCCCTTATATCAGAGCTCCTCAGTCAGTGTTTTTAAATGGGGGATTTAACTTGGAGTGAGGTGATATCAGGTTTCGTCGATTGCCGATTGTCGACCACCTTCCACACTTAGCCCTTAGTTCCTTTGGCTCTTTATGTGACTGTGGGCCAGCCCCTATATCAGAGCCTCTTTATCAACGGATCACAATCAGAGGTTTTACTTTGTGTAACAACATGCCTCAACCTGCAAATGTCGATTTGTGATCTCCGATGTGATGTCATCCTTTGCCACATGTCACCTTGTGAGTGGTGACATGTGTCGCCCTGTTTTGGCCCCTTATGACCCCTCAAAATGTTGAATCTGCATGCCATGTGTCCGCCATATTGCCACGTCATGCTGACGTTAGCTATCCCATGTCCCTTATCGGGACCAATCTTATGTTGCCACACGTCCTGTTGGAGGAGAGAGAAGAGGCCCAATCCTGCCTGGTTTTACGTTGAAATCCTTTGTTAACCTGCATTAGGCCCTCCCCGGTACTTTAACACTGAAGGCACAATCCCAGTGCTTTAACACTATCGACGTTCGCTGATCGCAACTTTGTTAAGGTTAACAGTTTAAAAATACCAATCGTCAATCGACGATATGGCCTGGACCCGTCAACTGTCGATATGCCAATATCGCTCTAGACCTCCGATGTGTGGGAACTCCGATATGTGGGGAATTTCGATTTGCGGGATTGTCGATATGTCGAGACCCGGGATTTTACACTTACGCATTTTCTCCTTGTTTTCTGATTTTCAAAGGGAAACTTCAATCTGCTCTAGCTTTTGATTACGGAGTCCATTCTAGAACTTCCACATACCGTTGGGAAGCTAATTTTGAGCACTATCTAGTGGAGATGTTCTGATTTAGCTTTGAGAGCTTATGTGGCTTGGAAGATGGCTTCATACTTCACTGCTCTTTTGCACTTTGGGCAGCTAAAACCACATTTTGCAGTGAGTGACAACAATGGCTACATTTGGGGGCAGTGGCTTGTTAGCAAGTGTTGAGAACCTTCAGGCCAGTAGTCTTCACCATTGGGCATGGATTCAAAAATATAATGAATCTATACAACCAAAAAATCACCGTAGGACTTTATTTGCTCGAAGTTCTTTCCTCATAAAACTAAAATGCAGAAATACAAATTATAACAATTGGAAATTAAATGCTCAGCTAGTGAGCTTATTTATATACATCTCCTACTTATGTACAGGGCTCAATTCACCTAAGTGATTTCAACCCTCCAATGGAGCCAGGCCAGCATTTGGGTGCTGGACCTAATGCCTCCATGCTGTTGAAATTTAAAAATCAAAACAAGCATGCACCATGAAAAGTCTTCAAACAAAAAAACTGATACATGCTCTAGAAACAACCTCTGCTGCTGACTTAAGAATGTTGTCATGTAGTCAGTGAGAGCGTCATAGAACCGACAAGAATAATTTGCATCTGCCTTATTTCCATGAAAAGTCTGATGACTAATATATTCTTGGTCAGGGCAGCCGCAAATATTGTTCAGCTCCTCAACTTTAAACTTTTTGAGAAAAAATTGTTGTTGGAAGCCTGCTCCCCACTTGCTGGTAAACCACCCCCTTTGAACATCCACAACCATCTCATTCTCCTCTGGAAAATATGAATCATAAATCGTAGGAGGTTCTTGAACTTGTTCTCCAGGTGAAGGATGTGCATCATGGACTGTAGCCTCTTTATTGACCTCCTGGTGGGCCTCCTCTTCTTGTGCAGCTTCCCATGACTGGGATTGTTGTGGCTCTACATCACTTGACTCTCCATCAGAGTCATATACATCATAAGAAGGAGAAACATCAAATTCGGCTGAATAAAATCTCTAAGGGTTTATTTGTAGCTCAATGATGTTTCCTTCTTCTCTTTCTTGATCATTGGGTGATGCTTCTTGATGCGAGTAGATGTTTTCTTGGAGCGGAGCTCCAAAAACATCTTCAGCAGGGTCATTAACCTCAGGAATATCTTCATTATTGAAATATGCACAACAATTTTCAAATAAAGCATCCAATGGATATAATATTTTGCAATAATGATTGAACGTTAGATGAAAACTCTTTAAGGAAGATATGCTACCACGAGGTATTGTTCTATACCAAATTCTAAAATCATCTTCTAAAGAGTACATGAACAATTTCATTTGCGCATCTTCAAAAATAATACCCTGTTGTTCCATGCATTCATGAAAATCCTTAAGGTGCTGGTCCGACCTTCTATCTGTGTTTCCACTGAATCTAGGCAAATAGGTATTCCATTCATGAAACAAAGGGACATGATTAGGATAACCAACAATAGAAGAAAAATTCAGTGGGGAAAATTGGTTGGTCAGGAATGCAGGAATGGCCATTTTGAAAACCCCCTAGGTGAGTGATCTCAGTTTCAAAGGTAGGGAAATTTTTTGGCTTCTTTAGCATCAGAGTGAGTATGAGGCTGCTTGAAAGCCAGGACGATCAAATAGAGATATGGACAGTGGAGTCGCTAGGTACCATAAAATTAAAATAGTGAGTCCCCAATGTGAGAGATCTTCAACCCACAATTCCCTTGCTCACCTAACAGAGGGAATGTAAAAATTTGTCGTACCTAGGGAAAAATATTCTAATCTATTCCTCGACAATGACGCCAGAAAGAGGTTGTCGCTTTTTCTAGCACCTATAGCACAAGTGCTTCAAGGGACATAAAAATATTCCTAGAGATAGCCTCTGGGTTGATTGTAGACCAATGCCTAGGACATCTTAGATAAAGGAGTGCATGGAAGAATATTAGTGAGGGGTTTCGACAGCACTCCAATTGTCATGTAGTTAAAAAGATAACAAAGGGGGCTTGGTTCAATAGGCCTTCATTAAGGTAAACTCAAGCCAATACATGGATCTGAATGTTCAGGAGGGTAAATCGCGCCAACCTAAAAGAGAAATGTCTGGTTCTAGTGGCTGACACACAACAACAAGAAACTTAATATTTACATTGTAGTAAAGTGAAGAGGAGAAAAGGAAGGAGGGAATTCAGTGTGTAGATCTGCTTGCAATGCAGAATCCTAAGCCATGATGTTCCAACAGAAATATGGAAGAGTGAGGAGATGAAAGAATGGAAAGAGTGGAGCGCGACTTAAGGTTTCATGCGATACCTCATGGGTACCTTTATCACCAAACAACATGAGTAAATTTGTGCTCATACAGGTATAGTAGGTTAATCGAATAATCACAAGTAAATTTGTCTTGTACACAAGTACTGTAGGTTATAGACTAACATAAGTAACTTTGTCTTATACATAGGTAATGTTCGCTATTTAGCAGCTTAGATAAATCCATGAATCAAAGAGAAACCGACAGCTTCATCACACTATTTCAGAGAAATAAAAACATATATGAAATGAGATTTATAGAGGGGAAAACATATTGCGCTTTGCCATGATTGGAATCACTAAAGAGTTTCATTAATCTTCGAAATGAGTCCCATTCACCAATCCATTTACATTCAGTAATATATAGCTCAAGTCCCTCATGAACAAGTTTCATAGAACCAAAGTGGAACCACATAATTTGGACCACTTTGGGTGCAGAATTCCAAAACCTATTCTAAGTGTTTCTTCCCCCTATTTATACAAAGAAGGGGGGGTTTGAATTAATATTTACAAAATATCTCAGCCAAGGGCCAGCTGTCTGATTGACTAGTTGTCTTGGGCTATGATAGCTCTGTTGCTCAAAATCATTCCCAAGGATTTGATTCCTTTCTTGAAAATAAACAGAAATTACAGAATAATGAAAAAAGGAAAATGGAAAGACGATGGAGGAAGTATCCCTATGCCATTTCTAAGATTTCCCCTGATCAAGCCACGTCTTTGCCTTAGTGTGCTTCTCCTGCTACTCGGTTGGTTCCTGTCTCTTTCGCCTTAATTGCTTGACTTATCCACTCAATGGAGTTGGTAGCGATCAACTGTTTTTTCTTGTTCGAGAGTAGAACTTGAGATTGTCCTGGCAGTCCTTTGTTGTGTATCTGAGTGGAGCTCCATGCTGAGCCATTAAGTCTTCCTGTGTCCCATACCTCCATTTACTCTTTGAAAACATGCAACGAAGTAGTCAAATTCATTTATGTGGCCCATGTAGTCCTTGATTTCTTATTACAGGGGCTTCTATAGGATTAACCCATATTGATTTGCAACTGCGGCATGCCTCTATTCAATGTCTCAGTTGCCAACCCATTCGCCTTTAAAGCTCTGTACCATGCTATCGGAACATTACTGCATCGGGACTTTTATTCTAGAGGACGTTACAAACAATGAATTCCGATGCTCCTTGGCCCCCTTTGGATTAACCCCTTTCATTATTTCTTCATCATAGGACTGAGGGTTGTGACCTGGGGCTCAGCCTTTATATCAGAGCTACTCAGTCGGCGTTTTTAAATCGGGGATTTAACTTGAAGTGAGGTGATATCAGGTTAGGCTGATTGCCGATCATCGACCACCTTTCGTGCTTAGCCCTTTGTTCCTTTGTCTCTTTATGTGATTGCAGGACAACCCCTGTATCAGAGCCCCTTTATCAGCGGATCACAATAAAAGGTTTTACTTTGTGTAACAACATGCCTCAACCTGCAAACATCAATTTGTGATCTCTGATATGAAGTCATCCTCTGCCACGTGTCACCTTGTGAGTGGTGACACGTGTCGCCCTGTTTTGGCCCTTTATGACCCATCAAAACGTTGAATCTACATGCTATGTGTTCGTCGTACTGCCACATCATGCTGATGTCAGCTATCCCATGTCCCTTATTGGGGCCAATCTTACGTTGCCACGAGTCCCATTGGAGGAGAGAGAAGAGGCATGGTCCTGCCTAGTTTTATGTTGAAATCCTTTGTTAACCTGAATTAGGCCCTCCTCGACGCTTTAACAATGAAGGCACAATCTTGGTGCTTTAACACTATTGACATTCGCTGATCACAACTTTGTTAAGGTTGACACTTTGAAAACGCTAATCGTTGATTGTCGATATGGCTTGGACCCGTCGACTGTCGATATGTCGATATCGCTCTAGACCTTTGATGTGTGGGACCTCCGATATGTCAGGACTTTCGATTTGTGAGATTGTTGATATGTCGGGACCCGAGATTTTACACTTAGGCATTTTCTCCTTGTTTTCTGATTTTCAAAGGGAAACTTCAATTTGCTCTAGCTTTTGATTCTGGAGTCCATTCTGGGACTTCCACATACCATTGGAAAGCTAATTCCGAGCACTATCCAATGGAGAGGGTCTAGTTTAGCTTTGAGAGCTTTTGTGGCTTGGAAGGTAGCTTCATACTTCACTGCTCTTTTGCACTTTGGGCAACTGAAATCACATTTGCAGTGAGTGACAACACCATTCAAAGTTTGAAACATTCTACAAGACGTTTTTAATAAATATTTTCAATTTCCATGGGAGAAAAGAACTTAATTACTCAATCTTTTGCTTTCAACCAAAAGAATGAAATGATAGATGAAATGGTATCTCTACTAGAAAAGCATTACATTGGATTTCTTTCTAATGATACAACAATTAAAGGATTAAATGTACTAACAGAGAACTCTTAATTTATAAATAATTAAATAAAAGTAGAGTCTAAAAAAAAAACTAAAACCAGAATGATAAATATGTTAAACAAATGTATAACTATATATTGCAATGGAAAATATAGTGCATCGCTGCAGTAGTGTACAAAGAATTTGCAAAAGGAACAAAGAAGCAAGTGACAAAGTTTGCATCAAATCTGTAGAGTCATCCCATACACAAAAATACTCCCACTATCTCAATGGGAAAAGTACACTCGTATATTGTACAGTTCTTGTTTCACTAAATCCCTAATTTCTGGTGGAAATTTCAAGCCCTGTGGCGTTTATTTAATCATTGAACATTTATGACAAAACTTGAGTGAGACTTTTAGTAAATAAACCATGCATGTACTTGTAAGATTTTCATCTCATCATCTTCTCAATTTATGCTTTGTCACCCATCTATTTGGGCGAATAATATGCTCAAAATGGATGGCCATTGGTAACTATTCCCTTAAATCCTTACAGGCTTATAATTTTAGAAACTTAAAGTATGGGAATCTCTCCAATAGAGAGAGGGCTTGCAACTTTAGTAACTTCAAATATTGAAACCTCTCCAACAATGAGAGCTACTTTTAGATGCCAACAGTTGTAAAATGTTATAATTTTAAGATGCTCGAACATGCAAGTGAAATCTGACATGCTGAACATGAAATATGTAGCTTCTCTGTGGTCTGCCTACCCTCGGAATACAGTGTATACAACCTAAATTGTCTATCCTCCAAATAGGACTCTACTGTGCCCCCTTTAATTTCTGACCTTATTTCACCCAATGTTTAAAGTTACAGCGAGCTCACTTAGATTTATGAGACCCCTAAGACTACAAATATTGTTTTTCACATTAGGTTCTAGACTTAATGAAGGACTTTCCCCTAAATACTTGACATTTTTAGGCGCCCACATAGGCATAGCATATGTCTGGAGGAAAATTCAGTGCTTGGCACCACACTCGACAACTTGAGATAGCTGAAACTGGCAAGAAATCTTGATAGAACCTCTTATGGAAGTCACAAGCTTTAGGCATCTAAATGAACAACGACCTACAAAAACTTTTAAATAGCCATGCATACTAAATAAGTTGTCTATTTGTTTATAATTAACCATTTTTCAATCCACATCAAAAGGGATTTATTCAAAGCATTATAACTCCATCTTATTGGTTGATAGAACATTCCACATATACATTGATTTCTGCAAAACGGATTTCTTAAAAGTGTTATGGATCCATCTTAATCGTTGATAGAGCTCTGGCATTGATAAAGCTCTGAATCAAAGGTAGAGCCACTGGAAAAGATGGCTCGGAGCCTCTCATTAATGATAAAAAAGTATGCAATTGTATATATTGATATTCATTACAGGTGCATGAGTTTTATTGCCAACAACAAACCTTTACACTCATCCATAAATTTTTAGGTTTATTGCTAGCGAAAAAACTTTACACCCATACATAATTTTCTAAGAATGATAGTCATTTTAAAAATCCAGAATGTTGAACAATGCTCACCCTTCATCTATAAGGATTCCTAATTGTGTCTGAGGATACCTTGCCCTCCTTTCTTGGCTCAAATCCCCTACACAAATTACTGATTGTGTCTTAGGATTGCTTTCCCTCCTTTCTTGGCTCAGATCTCCAATTACAGAATAGTAGTTCACAATCTTTACCATCCCTAAATTCTTGTCTAAATATCTCTTTCCCTCCTTGCTTGGCTTGGATCTCTGGTTACAAAATAGTAATTTTCTATGGCGTAGACTTTGTGATTGTTTTCACATTACAAGTCTAAGTTACTAGAATTCAGAGAAACTTTGAACCTAATCACAACAAAATAACTTGTATTGACCCTGCAAGTTTTGTAGACCATATTGAGAGGTGTTTCCCCATAGTCGGATACTCATTATACTTCAATTATCGAATGTTCTGCCTGCAACTCCCACAACATACGTAATCACTGACACTACAAACCCAGAGGCTAAGAAGTGTAGAACATTTGAAGCCATGGTTGTGGTGACATGCGTTCCATTCTCCGATTTGTTTGGAGAGTGTAGTAGAGACACAGGCGTTGTGGCTAGGAGACATCAAGGAAGTGTTTGTCTTCTGTAAGGGAAATTTGCAACTATTTCTTGATGGTCTCCCTAGGGGGTTTTATCAAGGTGGTCATGGTTTTCTCGGATTGCCTATGACTTTAATAACGATATCTGTGGGTTTCTAGTGGCAGAGCAACGCGTAGCAGAGAGGAGGGGAAGAAATATGTGTGCCTATAAGGGGGAAACAGAAAATTCAATCTAGATGGAGGTGGATTGGGCGTATGTGTGAAATCCTAGAAGCATAAACAATTGGATATATGCTACGGGAGAATCACATGGTGCCTTTTCCCCTGCCTTGCCTCTTGTCGAAGAGAGGCATAGCTTCCTAGTGGCATGGACCGTGTCACTCAAATTTTGGGTGGTAGGATTTAACTTTATTAAAGATATGCAAAAGAGCAAGCTTCTGACTAAAAAAAAGGATATAGGTGCTGTCATTTTCAATATTACCAAAAGTTTTCAAATATTCTAGGGGTTGAGCACATTGTCAAATAATTAATTAAGGACTTTGGTACCATAATCATCAATCTCCATTTACTTTTCAATTTTCATGGTTGGAGTGTGACCGTTCGAGTATAATTAAATAAATAAACAAAAGTCATTTGACGCTTGTAATAGTATTAATAATTGGAGAAAAAAAATTGGTAGGAATTAACTAGTATTCATGTGAATTAGGGAAGGGGAATATAGGGCATTTTGATGCCGAACATTTTGGTAGCAAAAGGTTGTTCCCAGGTGCCGGGAATTGATTTTGGTGATATTTTTTCTCTTGTTGCCAAGGTAGCTTATATTAGATTACTTTTATCTGTTGCTGCTGATTTTGATTTTGAGGTAAATAAAATGGATGTGAAGACAAGATTTCTTCAGAGGGATCTGGAAGAAAAGATCTACTTGAAGCAACTTGAAGGCTTTACGGTGAAGCGTAAGAAAGAATTGGTATGCACATTAAAAAAGTCTTTGTATGGGTTAAAACAGTCACCAAGGATGTGGTATCATAAATTCGATACATTTATACGGGGACTTGGCTTCACTAGAAGCAAAGCAGATCACTATGTGTATTTTAAATTAACTGGTGATTGTGTTATTTATCTAGTCTTGTATGTGGATGCTATGTTGCTGGTTGGAAATGACAAAGAAATTATCCAGGATTTGAAGACCCAATTGTCCTTCAAATTTTACATGAAAGATATTGTTGCTGCAAACTATATTTTGGGCATGGAAATTAAATGAGATCAGGCAAAGAGGAAGATTTGGTTAAACCAGAGGAAGTATGTCGAGACAATACTGTAGAGGTTTAATATGCAGGATAGTAAACCAATGAAGGTTCCTATTCCTGTAGGTGTAAATTTATCTGTTGAACAGTGTCCCAAGACACAAGAAGAGGAAGAGGAAATGTCTCGTGTTCGATATGAAAGTGCAGTCGGTAGTTTGATGTATGCAATGGTCTGTACTAAACCAGACATTGCACATGCAATGGGAGTATTGAGGAGGTTTATGTCAAAACCAGGGAAGGAGCATTGGACAACAACGAAGCGGGTTTTCAGGTACTTGCATGGCATGAGTGATTATGGTTTGTGCTACCAAGGATGACCAGGATTGGACATAGTTTCGAACATCCATGGATTTGTTGATGCAGATTGGGCTGGAGATCTCGACCAGAGAAGATCTACAAGTGGGTATGTGTTTAACTTATTTGGAGGTGCAGTCAGTTGGATGAGTAAGAGACAGTCTGTAGTGGCACTTTCAACTACAAAGGCAGAATACATGGCAACTACTCATGCAAGCAAGGAAGTAGTTTGGTTGCAGATATTGTGTTCAAGTATGGGGTTAGTAAAACGAGCTCTAGGGATATACTGTGACAGGGAAAGTGCAATTTTCTTGGGAAAGAACCTTGCTTATCATTCAAAGACAAAGCACATTGATGTTTAGTATCACTTTGTGAGGGCTATGGTTGAGGACAAAAAGGTTTTGCTGGTAAAGGTGGACACTTTGAAGAATACTGCAGATGCATTGACAAAGTCTGTGAGCAATGAGAAGTTATCTTGGTGCAGAGAAAAATTGGGTGTTGCAGGGTTGGATCAATGACTAAGCCCTCCTGTGGAAAGAAAAAAACAAGTAGGAGAATGTTGGGGTCATAGGGGGGGTATGCAGGGGGGCGGTAGCCCCCCTACAGGTGTCCGGGTGAGCACCCATAAGATTTCTTTTTTGGACCCTATATTAGGTGGGCGGACCTACCTATGGTTTTGTGCTTGGATTTCACACATGGTTTTGGCCATGATGTGCTTTTGTCCATGGTATTTTGTAGATCCAATCAAGGTAACTACGGTTATGTTCTAATCCATGGTTAATGGATTGGGGTTTATGGATGCTTCGGCATGTATATATATGTATTGTAACATTGAAAGGAACATAATGAAAAATCAATCTGGTAGTCTCGGTTTTGGGATCCAAGGGAAAATCTCTGTGTATACCTGTTTTATGTTTTATTTTCTCACCATTGTTTATTTCTGTTTTTACAATTCCTATGCAGGTAATTTCTGTACAGGGTTAAAACCTACAAATCTGCCAGTATCTAGATTTCATTTTCCATTTAATAAAAATATATTATTAAATAAATGATCAAAGGACCGAAGCTTATTCATTATTTTGGAAGGTTGGGATTTTAAAAAATTGGATAATATACTTACTATTTAAAAATTTGAGTTAAGGTCAAAGGTTATCGAGTGGGATGGGTAATTTACTTGGCTTCAGTGGTGAAATGAAGTTTAATGGAAAAATAATATTTTAATGGCGGAAGTGGAATATCCAATGAGGCTTCTGGGTTTTCGAGATAGGGATCCATTCAAATTTTTGTGTCATGTTACATCTCTATCAGATGCCAGTAGAAAATGTGGGTAGTGGTTTGGCGTTAGCATATTGACACACATAATGTTAATATATCACATTGGAGGTATCCTTTCAACTTCCAATTTTCATTTGCTAGCACTTTGACACCCACTTCCTCCACGACTCATCCATGTTTATATATAAGATGTAATACATTAAACTAAAATGTATGCACAACTCGCCTAGGTGCTATATTCAATTCTTGTTCAAATGAAAAGCAACGAGAAATTTTTCTCCTTCAACAAATAAAATTACTAATAGTACTAATATTATATGTATTACTATTTCTAATGAATAGGAAATATTCTATTGATCAAGATAACAATTCTTGAATCGAGTACATGGAGATTTTCATTGCACATGCAAACCCTTCACTCAGAATCTCAATGTTCCCGCCCTGGTCTTTTAAAACTCTTTTACAATATATATCTACATAACCTCTCCTTGTTCCACTATAACCAAAATTTGTATCCCACCTTGAATAACTTATCTATTCTATGTTCATCAAGCCTAAACTTGTATTTTTCCTATGGCATATATAGTGCCTTATGTACTTATAACTATATCATCCTGGTCTTCTCAACAAATTTTCCACCCTTAAGGTACCCCTAGTGAGATCCTCCCTCACCCCTCCTTTCTACTGATATGAAATATCCAAAGGTGAAGGTGGCAAATATCCAAAACAAGTTTCAAATGGAGATTTACCAAGTGTGGATTGCTCTATTATAAGAGTGTTGTAAATATACCAATTTTTTATTCCAAGTTTTTGGATACTTCTTACCATAACCCCTCAAAAGTTTTACCAAAGTCCTTTTGACTACTTTTTCTTGTCCACATGTTTGTGGTGGAACGTTGTATACCTCTTTAACTTTTTGTCCATCTTCTCCCATGATGTAGTCCAAAATGCACTGAAAAAACTTGTGTGCTTATCTAAAATGATGCTCCTTGGTATCCTAAAGTGCACCCAACCTATCAAAAGAACAAGTTCGATGCTTCTTGCCCATTGATGGTCACCTTGCAGGGAATTAGAACACACATCTTGTTGAACATGTCAAATACGTAATTTATTGCCTTGTTATATGCTATTAAATTTTAGGAACAAGATCTAAGGGACTAGGAGAACGCACTTTGTTGTGAACTAACATCTTGAATTTATGAAGAGTTTTATTGATATATGTTTTCATTGATGAGTGCAGGAGGATTGAATTTGGGAGTTAACAGAGAATATAGCTTTGACATCTCTAAGCTTTGCATGATCCATTGTTTCTCCTATTATACATATTCCTTTTATTGGGAGCATAAATCATTAAAAATATGAATTGACAAACCAATATGGAATACTATTTAATTTCCTAGGTTTAAGTAAGAAATAAAAAAAGAAGGGATTCCACAATAAGAAGATACATGCAATCTCAAAAACCCAACACATTCAGAACCTAGTAGTTAGATGAGACAAAATCAAAGGAAGTAATTGCACATGACATGAAGCCAATAATTTGAGACAGTTTTCAATGTTAGGCACTTGACCTCTATTTTAAGCAAGGAATAAGTTTGATTATTTGTATCATGAAAGGAGACGAACCAACTTTCAATTTTATTTATGGTTTCAAGTTGTGCAAATAAACTATGCAAACTTTTACAAGCATAAAACCCTATGAATAAAGTTGAGGTTGATGTCAGTGTTGACAAAGTGTGCTACAATCGATTTAATATATGGCCATAAAAAGAAATTAGAAGTATGTGCATGTGTATGGGATATGTAGTAGTTTGAGTTGATAAGTGAAATAGCTAGTACATCATTGCAATATTGATCTTGCAAGAAATCTCTCCACTCCATAGCATTTTTAACAATCTCCTTAGTTATAAATTTTTGAGTATTCACTTTAAA
The DNA here is from genome assembly GCA_031772625.1 of Pinus tabuliformis. Taxonomy (NCBI): domain Eukaryota; kingdom Viridiplantae; phylum Streptophyta; class Pinopsida; order Pinales; family Pinaceae; genus Pinus; species Pinus tabuliformis. The sequence goes on from CM062813.1 coordinate 645,726,973, forward strand.
GTCGTAAGTGTATCAAAGGGATATAATTGTTTCTCATTAAAATACCTTATTATAAAATCTGAAAAGAAAGATAAGTGATTCACTAGTCAAATACAAAATATTTAAATACCAATTGTTTGGAGAATGAATCTAGTACCTTAAGGATTGATATCCACTTTTCCTTGGATAGATCCTAAGTCAAGAAAACACACTATTATGTAAGATACTTTAACCTTACTTGAAGGCAAGCATCTAGACTGGGGAGACATTTTCCACAAGCTTAATCAAGGAAGATTTGAGAGATACCATGAGGAAACAAACCATCACAAGTTTGTATTATTGTGGAACAATGGGCCCTCTTCTTGTATCTAAAAGTAATCACCACATAACATTTTGGAATTTTGTAAAATGACACTATTGTCAAAATATTCAAGGACAAGATTAATAAAAAATTAGTAATCGACTTGACAAGTAATGAAACAAATCTAAATGGTGATTTGATAAGGATTTAAATCAATATCAAATTCCACTTTGTCATTTGATTATTTTGGTTACAACAACCTTTGGAAAGGAACTTTATTGATACAAAGATGAATGGTGTAGAATAAGAAATATTATAGACATGCATAACAATAGTGTTATTTTTAGTACACATTTACATAAGTGCTATGAAATCCTAATTACATCTTCTAAATTTTGGAACAAATCTTCCTACAAACACCCAAGAATATTTCCTTGAATAAATAAATGTAGTTGTCAGAGTTATATTTCTATAACCAAGATGAACAATAGGTAGACAATCAACAAGAAATAGGTAGACAATTAGCAAGAAATCATTATGGAGAATGAAGTTAATTTAAACGTTTCCTACAAATTAATCAATATTGTACTCGGTCTTCAAAAGACAATTGTATAACTGAAATAAAAAATTGATTTTGAAAAAGGAAAAAAAAAGGTAATTAGAAGATGGAATAACAGATGGAGTCTCTTATCAGAAAAAAATTTCTTCTCTCCAAGTGCTTCAAACAATTCCATTTGCCTTTTATCATTGTCAAGACTTCCGCCCAACTTCAGTGTCTCAGGAATGGAGGCCTACAACTTTTCAATCTGATACTATTGGGAAACCATTAGTCAAATTACCACATCAAAAATACCACTCATATATTTGTAATTGTTGTAGACCACTTTAAGTAACGACGTATTCTAACTCCACCCATGCCATAAACACCAAACATCTGAGATTCAGGATGAGCTTCACCAAGCCATATTTACAGGTGCATTTAAGTAGATTCAGTGGTCAACCCTACGAAGTAGGAGTCCCGAACAAGTTGAAGAAACGCCATTCACTGAGGCATCAAGTTGGATAGGAGCCTGTTGAGTATTGACTGATATTGAAAATACCCTTTCGAGTTCTTCAAAGCGTCAATCAAATCCTATCTTCCAATATCTAATTTGGGTGGACAACTTGGGGTTGCAGAGGGAACAATAACTAAGACACCATGGTTGTCGCTTGGAACAAACGATCAAGTCATCGGCCTATCGAAGGGCATTATGCATTCTTTTCAAACATTTGTGGATGGGCTCCAAGAATATTATCTGTTGCTCTTGAAATTGGATTTGAATAAGGCGTAAAAAGACCCCCATACAGGCGAAGTCGATATCAAGATCACGAAGATTTTCCTCCTGAATGACACACTTCCATCTTTTGGATTACTATACTAATAGTGGTGTCAACGATGTTGGTTGTGACTCGAATGACAAAATCCACCATAGCTAAAAATTAAAAGAAAATAAAGGGAAATTGTAAGGGAAATCATAATATGTATTGCATAATATATGTGACAATGAATCGAACGTGTATAATTACGCCGTAAGGCGTTCCCTCTGGAATCAACACCCCCAGCTGCTACCGTGGGCGATTATGGACCATCGATTATCTATGTTAGACGATAGAAGCATCTTCTACTGTCAGATTAACCAGCAACTATACAGCGAAGATGGATACCTCCACGTGGTTACTAACTCCGGCGAAGATCGATACAGTTACATGGAGGCTCCTTCTGCTCTGTATCCTGCAGAGCCCGTGGCCACCATTCCTTATTTCCACGTCGCTTACACATGCCATGACCTCCTCTGGGCGGTAATGAAACCGAAAGCGGTACCTCGTGAATCCCTTTCTCTAAATTCCTGTATAAATACCTCTCAGTCCCTTGGCCTATTGCACCATTCACAAAGCATCATTGCCTCCATTCGTCCTCTATATCGTTACCCACTCCATTTGGGTTCTGTTAGCCAGCTATGTGATGGTCCAAACCCTCATATGGCACGAAATGTCTATGGGTTCATCTTCCTCCCGACAAATTTGTTAGCCTGGATGGTTCGGGATTATGGTAACAATTCATTAGCAGAGCTCGACCGTAAGTATCAAAAGTTCTGTTGTTGTTTCTTTCGCTTCAATTATGAATTTCGAATGAAATTTAGCTTTCCCAAATAAAGGATTGGGTGTGTACCTTGATTGCACATCAATTTAATGCTTTAATTCCGTCCATTACTAGCTTTTCAGACCGTTAAACTCGGAACTAGAAATTTCAAATCCTCTAAATATACCTGTTTGGTGTTACTGTAAACCTAAATTGGGTTTTACATTTTTTTGGTTGGCCCCAGCTCAATGTTGAAGGATTTGAGCTATTGTATGAAGCTGCCACCATTATTATATACTGATGATCCTTCACTGCACTTCGGGACATTTCACATGATTTTACAACTTTTAACTTTACTTAAATTCTCATAAAATCGTGAATTTTTCAAATAACTCTTTAACTTATCTGCATCCATTTAGATTATTATTCTTTTGATGGACATGTAATTACATTTGGCTTTGGAAAATGAACCTAATTTACATTGTATGCTGTTTTCTTCGTTATATATATATGAATTTGAGATCTTCGTTTTTACAGATTTGAAAGGTTGTCAAGGAGGTCATGACTGGTTGGGTACAGAAGGTGTGCTTCGAGTAAGCCTGGGCTGCTTTGTATCCAATTTCAAAATTTATATGCCTTACAAGTTGTTTGGCTTTTAAACACGTTGGATACCGGATTCTAATTTCTTGTCATGAGCTTTTTAAGTTTGAAGTGGCATCATGTCTTTCACAGAAGGTAAATCCGGATCAGTATCAAGGTCTGAATTTTCATGCAGAACTAACCACCCATTGGTTACAAACCAGATTATTTCTGGGGGCTTTAACATGCAAGTGGCCTTGGCAATTTTCAAATGCATGACCATGGCAACATAACTTACATAAAATCATATCCGCGTATCGATGCCATTTGACTATAAGTGGCACATGCGTCTCGGGCACTTCGTGCGATGTCAAGCACGTTATTTTCCCCAACAGTATTGGACCATAGCGATAGGCCTCTGGAGTCTGAACTGTTTACCTTAACATCACCTCAGATATTTTATTTCGCTATGTTTCTTACAACAGTTGGAACTACGAAGTTGCATGAATGTCGTGACTCGTGGCATTCAGGATGGTGGCCCTTGAAGAGCCTTATGTGGATTGCTTTGATGGTGATCCCCTTTTTTATTCTATTTGCTTTTATTCAATTCTATGGTGATTTTACTTAAAATGATTCTCAGCAATCTATTTCAATACCAAATCTGTTTCAAATTACCAGTTTTTACTCTGTTTCTGCTTAAATTAGACAGGTTTCATGACTTTGTGGCAAATTGCAATTAGACATCAAAATTGCCCAAACATGGACTTCATAAAATGCGTATCATAAACTAACGTCTTTGTAACTATTGATGCAGGTGAAGTTGCTAGATTTGGTGCCGGGTATGCTTCTCTTCTTTCACGTTTTTTGGATACAATGTGCCTTTTAAGTACACAAACAATCTGCTTGGATAAATTAACTTCTGGAGAATCAATTTTACATTTCACGTTTTTTTGGATACAATGTGCCTTTTAAGTACACAAACAATCTGCTTGGATAAATTAACTTCTGGAGAATCAATTTTACATTTGCTGATTTGTAGAAAACTGTTGATGACAAATCCAGGGGTGGGGGTTGGTGATATTTTCACGCAATGTTTCACTAGTTCAGTGATATCTAACAAATCCCCCGTACAACAATCACCTATGTCATCAAAATGTCTTTTGCAATTTTAACCTAAATACTATGACTAGATAACCTTTGTCTTCCAAAAGAGAATATGTATATGCTATGCTATTTGTCCATGGTAAATTCAGGATTACATTGGTTACATTTGGGTGATATAGTTTGATCAATCACTAAATGGATATTATGGTTTCTATCTTATAGGCTAAAATTAATTGCTTGTTAAGGAATACTAACCAGGGCCAAAATTTGTCTCTTTTTTTTGGTAGGATATTTCTCATCATACAACTTTTCAGTGTGATCAATTTCATCACCTGGGGGAATTATTATATTGGGTATTGGAGAAAAATGTTGAACGATGGTACAACTCTTTCCCCTCATGTTCACCGTTTTTTTTCTTTTAACTTCAAGGAAGATGGATATGTTAAAAAATTGAAGTTTGAATCCAAAATTTGTTTGGGAGATTTTTTTACCATCAGTTTCATCCAGCTGAAGCCATCCCTAGATTGGACAAAAAATTCCTTTTACAGAGTGGAAAGAAAAGGAAAATTACTGGATGACGAACTGGTATTAATTATGTTAATGGGTAAAATAACCTATAAGGAAATTCAAAAACATAGAAATAGTCGAGATGCAGATAAGGCATATGGCTATTAATACCTAAATTGAGATTCATATGGCCATTTATCATTTAGTTCCAATATGTAGATTTGGTTTAGAGTTTGCTTTCTTGGATCTTGTCAAAAATCAGGAGATAACAGAATCAAGAACATTTAAGTAGGATTAGAAAAATAAAGCCCTGTCTATCTACAGATATACACACATATTTGCCTCATGACCATATCGACGAATACGAGAAGCATCCTTAGTAAGTGAAGGAAGTGAAGAAAATTTGAGTAACGCAGAAGATTGGCGTTTACTTTTTTACTTGAAATCCCGACTTAAAAATACAGAACTTGCCTTATCTGTTCCACAGCTCAACACAACTCTATATATTGAATTGACATGCCAATGTACTAAATCTGAATTTTATAACTCATGGAAACATCGATTATAATGCATCCAAAAACATATTCAAATTTCCACCTCCCCTGTTTAAAAGCTATAAATCTAAGAGTTTTTTGTTCTTTAATTGAGATCCATTTTCTCCTTATCATGACATTTATTTTATCGCCCAGTTTTCGTATATGGCATAAAATTGATGAACAAAGAAAATTTAATTTCACACAGTCGGATCCTAGTGATTACAATGTCAATGATGGCCTATGCTGCTTCCCTGGCTGGAATCATACTGATTTACATTTGGTATGCTCCAAAAGCATCATGTGTCCTGAACATATTTTTCATCACATGGACACTACTTCTTCTTCAAGTAATGACTAGCATCTCCCTACATTCAAAAGTAAGTTCCAATGACATAATTAACATGTAGTTATTAGTAAGTTGGTTATTCCTTATCACAAGTTGCCAATCAATTATATTCAGGAAAGTGACTGAAATCTAAATATTTGTTATATCATTACATTGCAAATAAACGTTTATTTCTTGCAAGGGAGTGTCGTTTTAAAAGTTGTTGAGATGGAAACTAATCACTGACTGTAGGCATCAAACTTATGTTGAATATGCAGGCAACAATATATTCTACAAAGAATTATGATGTATGTGTTTCCTTTCTCAGCAACGTCCACAGGAATGTGTGATTTCATCTATGAGGACATTAGTGAATGTGTTTTTCGTTGATGCATCCAATTGGGCATGGAGAGTATAGTTTTCTATGAGAAGCCTCTGCTACAATCTGAAGTATAGCATATTTCAAATTCAAATAGTCATCCAAAGTATTGTAAATTTGATGAGAGATTCTTGCATAAGCTTTCACTTAAAAGGGCTTGGATGTCTGCACTGAAACTGTGTGAGTGCTGTTTTTTTGGGGCGGGGGTAAGGAGGGGGATTATATGCACCATGATTGTATAGCACTGAAAATTTAGTCTGGTTCAATTATCCCTTCACAAAGAGAAAAGCTAGGAACCATTGTGAGTCCATATTTGGAAATTTTGGTACTCTATTCCATATTTGCTTAATTTGTTGTACTCTGTGCCTACCGGATTGTGGTCTAGCCCAAGTAGTAAAGTGATTGGTCTTCTATTAAGTTAGATGATGCTGAGTGTAAATTCTGAGTGACTTTTACTGTAGATGTGCCCCTCACAGCCTTGTATCTTAGCTAAAAATAATCTATAAAAATCATTCTCCAAACTAAAAACAAATAAAATATATACCTCTATATAATCGTGGTACTCTGTAATCCTTATAGGAAATATAAGGCAACCGAAGTGGGGGCATCTGAAAGAGTTGCACAAAGAGATAAAACTATGTGAAGCTGCTCTACTCTATGGAGACGTGAATACCATTTCACTGGGCCAAGGCCTTGAGGTTGGTCATTCAATTGAATATTTTTCTGTAACAAGATTAATACATTATGAAATTGCAAATAAACATTTATTTCTTGCAAGGGAGTGTCATTTTAAAAGCTGTTGAGATGGACCCCTCTGTTTTTTTTCTTTTTCCCTAGATTCACTCTTTTTCTATTTCTCATCCTTTTTCATAGCCATATACAAGTGAATTTCTGTCTTCTTGTTTTTTTTCATAGCCATGTACAAGTGAATTTCCGTCTTCTTGTTTTTTTAAAGTTAGAGATTAAGAAATTGAAATTTTTTTTTAAAGTTCGAGATAAAAAAAAAAAAAAAAAAAAAAAAAAAAAAAAAAAAAAAAATTGAAATTGTCATAAAAATCTAAAGAATTATAAAGAATTATGAACTATTTATCAAGCTCATTTCTATAATGTCAAACATTTTTGTCTAAAATTTGATAATAAATAAAGATAATGGCCAAAACATAAATCATAAATCATATAATGGTATTAAGCTTTCTGAATAAGAAGAGCTCATTGCACCAAAATTCACCATACAACCAACTTTCCCTTTTATCCCACAGTTGGGAATACCTCTTTGTAATTTCTTCCATGTCTACCATAGACATTGCCATCACTTCTACATTAGTGTTCTCTCTAGTTCCTATATTTCTTAGTGGACAACCAAAAATTCTTACTTTCTGAAGTGTCTTCAGATCCATATAACTCTTTGGTAATATATTTAATGTTGTACATGCCATTATAGTAAATATTTTAAGTGAATCCATTGCACCTTTCTCTATTACAGGAAACTCCTTTAATGTAGGTAGCCAAGCAAGAGAAAATGTTTCCAGAAGAGGAAATGCTCCTTTGTGACCAAATTCTGTTGGAAACTTACTTACTCTAGGACATTCAATGATCTCCAATTGCCTCAAACCCTTGAGTTTATGTAGATGTGGAAGTTCTTCCAAGAAATGACAACCAACAAATTTAAGATAGCCCAAATATTGAAAGTCATAAAAATTATAATCCATTTTAACCAAGTGAAATTATTCTAATAATACCAGCCTTCTCAATTTTGACATGTTTCTTATATCGTTGGGTAGAATTTCCAGCTTCAATGTGAGGGAGTTCATTTGAGTCATCTTTCCCAGTGTGCCCTCACTAATAATTTCCCCATTATTTTGTAGTTGTAATGTTTTAAGTTGTGTTAAACTTGCCAAATTTTTGATAGAAGTTGTTTTTTTTCCATCTGGTATCCTTATCTTTCTTCCAAAGAACTTTGCAACCATAAGTTTCCAAATGCTCCAAAGAGGTAAGCCCTGAGATACTGGGAGGTAGAAATTGCAGATCTCTACATCCCTCCAAGCTTAATTTCCTTAAAGATCTAAGCATATGGATGGCGGACTGTAATTCTTGGATGGCAGAATAGGAAAGATCAAGGATCTCCAGATTTACAAGACTGGTAAAAGATGCAGGTAACCTATTGATGGGTATGTGTCTTTTTAAATATATTAGCTGCTCCAAACACCAAAACTCTTTGGCAATGATTTCAATGACGTCCCACTTAAAGAGAACGCCTTAAGGGATATCATACTCCTGACACCCTTGTTGGGATCTTTGTTAAATATGGATTTCCACTGAGAAGCAATGAGCATATTTGTGTAGACGATGTGATTAAGCCGAATGCGGCCCAAACACTCATTTTCATTCACAGCTGTCAAACCCTTACCCACACGGTAGTAGAAATTTTCTTCCTCCTCTGCGATTCGGATTGCCATATCACGCAGGGAGTCATGCACCCTGAAACAGAGTACTTGCCCATCAAAGTCTCTCATCATTGGCTCGATCAAACAACGATATGATAAAATGTTGAGATAATATCTTCCCGGCTCGAATGGATCATAAGCGGGTCGATGCTCATGTTCCAACGTCTTCTTGGCAAGTAAGCCTTCCCCTATCCATACCTGAATCGCCAACTGGACATGAACGACTGCGTCTTCCAAGATGTTTGCAGCTACACATAAAAAGCACAATTGCAGGTCAGCATCCTCATAGCCGAGTGCATCATAACTCAACCTAACACAATTGTACACACTGTCCACGTTTGGCAGCCTTTGGACAGCCCATTCCCACTGTTGTGGATGAGTACTCCTGGCCATTGCCCTGCCAACCACTTTGATAGCGAGGGGAAGCCCTCTGCACCTTTTACACACAAGCTTGGCTTTTCCCTCTTCTATGTTTGCTGGCAGATTTCCATATAAAAAGCACAATTGCAGGTCAGCATCCTCATAGCCGAGTGCATCATAACTCAACCTAACACAATTGTACACAGTGTCCACGTTTGGCAGCCTTTGGACAACCCATTCCCACTGTTGTGGATGAGTACTTCCGGCCATTGCCCTGCCAACCACTTTGATAGCGAGGGGAAGCCCTCTGCACCTTTTACACACAAGCTTGGCTTTTCCCTCTTCTATGTTTGCTGGCAGATTTCCATTATTATATGGAAAAGTGTGACAAGCAAACAACTTCCAACTCTCATCTTCCGACAAGTCCTCCATTGTTATTGTGTATTTATCTGCGACACCTGTTTTTAAGAGTGCAACGCAATCCCTAGAACTGACAATGACTTTGGAGGTGGAGTGGTTCCTTACAGGGCACAGTACACCTAATTCCTCTAACAATTCTGCAGCATTCCATCCCCATACATCATCTAAGAACAGAATAAGCCCGGTGCTCTGGTGCAGTGTCTGATTCAACCATCGCTTTACCTCTTCTTCGTTCATATTTTCGCCCAAATTTACATTTTTTTGTGTGGCTATTTGGGTACGGAGTGCATTTCTAAGACTTTTAAAAGAGGGACTTTGGGAAACAGTGAGCCAAAGTAATAAACCATCCTTAGAATTACTGCGTACCTTTTGGCTATTGAAGAGCGTCTTCAAAAGAAGAGTTTTTCCAGAACTTTTCGAGAATCGAAAATGCTTTATCCTGTCCCACTATAAGGGGCTCTTCGATCAATTTCATCTTTGCAGAGCCTGTTGGAACAACAGGGCCATGGGAAGTACTTGAAGAAGAAGAGCTCATTGCACCAAAATTCACCATACAACCAACTTTCCCTTTTATCTCACAATTGGGAATATCTCTTTGTAATTTCTTCCATGTCTACCATAGACATTGCCATCGCTTTTACATTAGTGTTCTCTCTAGTTCCTATATTTCTTATTGGACAACCAAAAATTCTTACTTTCTGAAGTGTCTTCAGATCCATATAACTCTTTGGTAATATATTTAATGTTGTACATGCCATTATAATAAATATTTTAAGTGAAGCCATTACACTTTTCTCTATTACAGGCAACTCCTTTAATGTAGGTAGCCAAGCAAGAGAAAATGTTTCCAGAAGAGGAAATGCTCCTTTGCGACCAAATTCTGTTGGAAACAAGCTTATTCTGGGACATTCAATGATCTCCAATTTCCTCAAACCCTTGAGTTTATGTAGATGTGGAAGTTCTTCCAAGAAATGACAACCAGCAAATTTAAGATAGCCCAAATATTGAAAGTCATAAAAATTATAATCCATTTTAACCAAGTGAAAGTATTCAAATAATACCAGTCTTCTCAATTTTGACATGTTTCTTATATCGTTGGGTAGAATTTCTAGCTTTATGAGTGACAATGTGAGGGAGTTCATTTGGGTCATCTTTCCGAGTGTGCCATCACTAATAATTTCCATTTCCTCATTATTTTGTAGTTGTAATGTTTTAAGTTGTGTTAATAATTTCCTCATTATTTTGTAGTTGTAATGTTTTAAGTTGTGTTAAACTTGCCAAATTGTTGATAGAAGCTGTTTTTTTTCCATCTGGTATCCTTATCTTTCTTCCAAAAAAGCCTTGCAACCATAAGTTTCCAAATGCTCCAAAGAGGTAAGCCCTGAGATACAGGGAGGTAGAAATTGCAGATCTCTACATCCCTCCAAGATTAATTTCCTTAAAGATCATAGCATATGGATCGCAGACGGTAATTCTTGGATAGCAGAATAGGAAAGATCAAGGATCTCCAGATTTACAAGACTGGTAAAAGATGCAGGTAACGTATTGATGGGCATGTGTCTTAAACCCAAATATATTAGCTGCTCCAAACACCCAATACTCTTTGGCAATGATTTCAATGACATCCCACTTAAAGAGAACGCCTTAAGGGAGATCATACTCCTGATCACCCTTGTTGGGATCTTTGTTAAATATGGATTTCCACTGAGAAGCAATGAGCATATTTGTGTAGACGATGTGATTAGGGGAAAGAAGTCAATCTGTTCTCGCTCAACAAAAGCCGAATGCGGCCCAAACACTCATTTTCATTCACAGCTGTCAAACCATTACCCACACGGCAGTAGAAATTTTCTTCCTCCTCTGCGATTCGGATTGCCATATCACGCAGGGAGTCATGCACCCTGAAACAGAGTACTTGCCCATCAAAGTCTCTCATCATTGGCTCGATCAAACAACGATCTGCTAAAATGTTGAGATAATATCTTCCCAGCTCGAATGGATCATAAGCGGGTCGATGCTCATGTTCCAACGTCTTCTTGGCAAGTAAGCCTTCCCCTATCCATACCTGAATCGCCAACTGGACATGAACGACTGCGTCTTCCAAGATGTTTGCAGCTACACATAAAAAGCACAATTGCAGGTCAGCATCCTCAAAGCCGAGTGCATCATAACTCAACCTAACAGAATTGTACACACTGTCCATGTTTGGCAGCCTTTGGACAGCCCATTCTCACTGTTGTGGATGAGTACTCTCGGCCATTTCCCTGCCAACCACTTTGATAGCGAGGGGAAGCCCTCTGCACCTTTTACACACAAGCTTGGCTTTTCCCTCTTCTATGTTTGCTGGCAGATTTCCATATAAATAGCACAATTGCAGGTCAGCATCCTCATAGCCGAGTGCATCATAACTCAACCTAACACAGTTGTAGACACTGTCCACGTTTGGCAGCCTTTGGGCAGCCCATTCCCACTGTTGTGGATGAGTACTCCCGGCCATTGCCCTGCCAACCACTTTGATAGTGAGGGGAAGCCCTCTGCACCTTTTACACACAAGCTTGGCTTTTCCCTCTTCTATGTTTGCTGGCAGATTTCCATTATTATATGGAAAAGTGTGACAAGCAAACAACTTCCAACTCTCATCTTCCGACAAGTCCTCCATTGTTATTGTGTATTTATCTGCGACACCTGTTTTTAAGAGTGCAGCGCGAACCCTGGAACTGACAATGACTTTGGAGGTGGAGTGGTTCCTTACAGGGCACAATACACCTAATTCCTCTAACAATTCTGCAGCATTGCATCCCCATACATCATCTAAGAACAGAATAAACCCGGTGCTCTGGTGCACTGTCTGATTCAACCATCGCTTTACCTCTTCTTCGTTCATATTTTCGCCCAAATTTACATTTTTTTTGTGTCTATTTGGGTACGGAGTGCATTTCTAAGACTTGTAAAGGAGGGACTTTGGGAAACAGTGAGCCAAAGTAATAAACCATCCTTAGAATTACTGCGTACCTTTTGGCTATTGAAGAGCGTCTTTAAAAGAAGAGTTTTTCCGGATCCACCCTTGCCAACAACACCAACTTTTCGAGAATCGAAAATGCTTTATCCTGTCCCACTATAAGGGGCTCTTCGATCAATTTCATCTTTGCAGAGCCTGTTGGAACAACAGGGCCATGGGAAGTACTTGAAGAAGAAGAGCTCATTGCACCAAAATTTACCATACAACCAACTTTCCCTTTTATCCCACAATTGGGAATATCTCTTTGTAATTTCTTCCATGTCTACCATAGACATTGCCATCACTTCTACATTAGTGTTCTCTCTAGTTCCTATATTTCTTATTGGACAACCAAAAATTCTTACTTTCTGAAATGTCTTCAGATCCATATAACTCTCTGGTAATATATTTAATGTTGTACGTGCCATTGTAGTAAATATTTTAAGTGAAGCCATTGCACCTTTCTCTATTACAGGCAACTCCTTTAATGTAGGTAGCCAACTAAGAGAAAATGTTTCCAGAAGAGGAAATGCTCCTTTGTGACCAAATTCTGTTGGAAACAAACTTACTCTAGGAGATTCAATGATCTCCAATTGTCTCAAACCCTTGAGTTTATGTAGATGTGGAAGTTCTTCCAAGAAATGACAACCAGCAAATTTAAGATAGCCCAAATATTGAAAGTCATAAAAATTATAATCCATTTTAACCAAGTAAAGTATTCTAATAATACCAGTCTTCTCAATTTTGACATGTTTCTTATATCGTTGGGTAGAATTTCCAGCTTTATGAGTGACAATGTGAGGGAGTTCATTTGAGTCATCTTTCCCAGTGTGCCACCACTAATAATTTCCCCATTATTTTGTATTTGTAATGTTTTAAGTTGTGTTAAACTTGCCAAATTGTTGATAGAAGCTGTTTTTTTTCCATCTAGTATCCTTATCTTTCTTCCAAAGAGCCTTGCAACCATAAGTTTCCAAATGCTCCAAAGAGGTAAGCCCTGAGATACTGGGAGGTAGAAATTGCAGATCTCTACATCCCTCCAAGCTTAATTTCCTTAAAGATCTCAGCATATGGATGGCAGACGATAATTCTTGGATGGCAGAATATGAAAGATCAAGGATCTCCAGATTTACAAGACTGGTAAAAGATGCAGGTAACCTATTGATGGGCATGTGTCTTGAACCCAAATATATTAGCTGCTCCAAACACCCAATACTCTTTGGCAATGATTTCAATGATGTCCCACTTAAAGAGAACGCCTTAAGGGAGATCATACTCCTGATCACCCTTGTTGGGATCTTTGTTAAATATGGATTTCCACTGAGAAGCAATGAGCATATTTGTGTAGACGATGTGATTAGGGGAAAAGAAGTCAATCTGTTCTCGCTCAACAAAAGCCGAATGCGGCCCAAACACTTATTTTCATTCACAGCTGTCAAACCCTTACCCACACGGCAGTAGAAATTTTCTTCCTCCTCTGCGATTCGGATTGCCATATCACGCAGGGAGTCATGCACCCTGAAACAGAGTACTTGCCCATCAAAGTCTCTCATCATTGGCTCGATCAAACAACGATCTGCTAAAATGTTGAGATAATATCTTCCCAGCTCGAATGGATCATAAGCGGGTCAATGCTCATGTTCCAACGTCTTCTTGGCAAGTAAGCCTTCCCCTATCCATACCTGAATCGCCAACTGGACATGAACGACTGCGTCTTCCAAGATGTTTGCAACTACACATAAAAAGCACAATTGCAGGTCAGCATCCTCATAGCCGAGTGCATCATAACTCAACCTAACACGATTGTACACACTGTCCACATTTGGCAGCCTTTGGACAGCCCATTCCCACTGTTGTGGATGAGTACTCCCGGCCATTGCCCTGCCAACCACTTTGATAGCGAGGGGAAGGTCTCTGCACCTTTTACACACAAGCTTGGCTTTTCCCTCTTCTATGTTTGCTGGTAGATTTCCATATAAAAAGCACAATTGCAGGTCAGCATCCTCATAGCCGAGTGCATCATGACTCAACCTAACACAATTGTACAAACTGTCCACGTTTGGCAGCCTTTGGACAGCCCATTCCCACTGTTGTGGATGAGTACTCCCGGCCATTGCCCTGCCAACCACTTTGATAGCGAGCGGAAGCCCTCTGCACCTTTTACACACAAGCTTGGCTTTTCCCTCTTCTGTGTTTGCTGGCAGATTTCCATTATTATATGGAAAAGTGTGACAAGCAAACAACTTCCAACTCTCATCTTCCGACAAGTCCTCCATTGTTATTGTGTATTTATCTGCGACACCTGTTTTTAAGAGTGCAGCGCAAACCCTAGAACTGACAATGACTTTGGAGGTGGAGTGGTTCCTTACAGGGCACAGTACACCTAATTCCTCTAACAATTCTGCAGCATTCCATCCCCATACATCATCTAAGAACAGAATAAACCTGGTGCTCTGGTGCACTATCTGATTCAACCATCGCTTTACCTCTTCTTTGTTCATATTTTCGCCCAAATTTACATTTTTTTTTTGTGGCTATTTGGGTACAGAATGCATTTCTAAGACTTGTAAAAGAGGTACTTTGGGAAACAGTGAGCCAAAGTAATAAACCATCCTTAGAATTGCTGCGTACCTTTTCGCTATTGGGAAGTACTTGAACAAGCCAAGGCTTCTCTGCTTTCCTTGATCTGCACAATTTCCTCTTGGAGCTTCTGAGTTTGACCCTCTAGTAGCTCTGGAATTAGGGCCAATTCAACCGAAGGAGAAAATTTGATATGTTCGTTGATCTCTGAAATTAAAATCCTGATCCTCAGGCTGGTTTGGTAGCGAGAGATAATGTCACACGTCCGTATTGTGGAAGTTTGCACCGTTTTAGATGCCTGTTGGAGAAGGGCGTCCAACTGTTTAAGCCATCCATTTACAGCAGAAGACTTATCTTTTTTCTTCCTGTTTATATCTGGTCTATATTGCTGGATCTCTGTAATGATAGGCTTGATTTTCACTACCAGATCTTTCAGAGATGCCATTTCTTTCTGACAGTGAACAGCAATGTTTATGCGATCAATAATCTGGTCGATTATTTTGTTGATACCTAGCCCAATAAATCCAGAGACGAAACCTGGATCAGCCATGATCTTTTCGATAGTTCCCGGACTGCCTCAATTCCCTTTATTGTTGGAATCTGAAGCAAACCAAAATCTCAGGACAACACTCTCTCCAGCACCACCCATACAAATATTAGAGGGGTGTGGTGAAAACAACACAATCAGAACATATGGTGGAAATTGTAATTACTCCAGCATGCCAGGGTTGATTAAATTTCGAAAGTCAATTAAATAGTCAAAAGTTTTAAAGCTGTTGACTAGATTTGTAGAGTAAGTGAAATAGTCAAAAGGCGCTTTAAGTGACTGCCAGAATCAAAGGTTGTTTCCGAATGAGCACAAGCTAGTAGAGCTGCCTGTGATATTTCCGGAAGGCATCTATCGAGGTGGAGGAATTGCCTGGACTGCCAAAAGTGGTCGGAATCCCGGCAAAAAAATTTCAAAAAATTTCATAAATCCTTCACTTTGAAGATATCCCCGTTGGAATCTCCCTGAAACATGACATATGATAAAAAAAACATCAATAAAGAAACAAAATTGCATAAAATTTTGACTTCTTTCTTCTATGCTATTGTTTCTCATCATTGCCTTACGGCGTTTTCTTTGCAACATATGGTGCAAATGCTAGTATAAGTTTCATCTAAAATTATGGTTGTGGTATTTAGAAAGTGCATTGCATATCTAGTTTCCATGCAAAGCATTTTCCATAAATTGATGTCAAGATACCATATAGATTGTTCTCCATAAATTCATGCTAGGTAACTTCAGCTTCTTGTCATTCTTCATTGTCCTAGGCCGCCACTTGGCTGAAAACATATCTCAATTTTGGGCACATGATATAACGCAAGAACATTTTTTTTATTTTATTTTTTTATTTTTATTTTATTTATTTTATTTTTTATTTTATTTTATTTTTCTGCGTAAAGACTAATTCTATTAAAAAAGAGAAAAATATGTACATGGAGGTCGAGACCTCAGAGGGGGCAGAAGCCAGCCCTCAGCCAGAGATTCTGAGACATACAGATCCTGCTATCTGCCCTTTCAGGATTAAGAGACTTCAAAACATGATTTGTTAGACCCTAACATACCAAAAAATTATCTTGTTCTGAGTCTAACACAGCATTATTATCGCCTGCAATGGCTTTACTGGTAAACATTCTGTCATACCCGCCATGGATAAAATTGAGGCAAAAAAAATCTTGCCGAGCCAAGAATTGTCGCTGCACATCATATCAAGTTGGCTCGCACCGATACAAGACGAGGACTGAGACCAGACCCGTAACCAGAGACCCAAAACATAGAGATATAACATAAAATAAGACAGAGCAGAGGCAAGAGTGCCACCCGTAGGCAATGAACCAGCATCATTCGGCATGTTGCGGAGAGTCGGGCGCATCCTTGTCCACCTGGCTGGACGAGGCAATCCAAGTGACGAATTCATTGTCTGCAATCCCCTCGATACCACCATCTGGAGGAATTACCAGATTCAAGATGCTACCTGGATGATGAACCGGCCCACAAGCAAGCACCTCGCGCTGACTCGATTCTGCCGGAGGCTGAGGCGCCTCAGGAACAGTGTCGTCTTCCTGCATGTTGTCTTCATTAAACACGACCCCAGCCATCTCCCCCTGAAGGACACTGTCATCCTGAGACTGAGAGGTGGTGGTGTGGGCCGAGCTGCTGGGTTTATCCTCCTCCTCAGCAAGAATAACAGTGATACTGGCTGACAACACTGGCCTGTTGAGCCTGCTATGGAAGGTGAAGCGGGTTGTTTGAAAGGAGTTGTGCGGGAGAGGTCTAGCATGGCCGGAGGGCGGAGAGGACGGGGAGGCAGAAGCAATAGGGATTATGTTCTAAGGAGCAGAATGAGAGGCCCTGCCTCTATTACCAGTATTGCCTCCACGGCGAGAGACTCCTCGATGGCGAGGCATCTTCGAATTATCTGAGCAACCAAGTAAGGGAAAATGGCAGAGCTGAAGGGGGAAGGACTGAGCACAGACGAACCAGGCAAGACTTAAAACCCAAGCGTGCTTCCAGACTACCTGAACGAAACAGGGGTGCGGGAAGAAAATCAGGCGGAGGTGAAAAGAGTCGAGGGCAATGGCGTGAACCAGACACCAGGCCATGAATAAAACATCAAGCGTAAACTCTCGAGCCAAGTGCGCATTGAAGACGATCTGTGTGACCATAATTCCGTCCTCTGTCCAATTGATATCGCATGCCATTGAGATATGCAATCCTCGTCCGCGAGCCAGGTGCAAGGACAGCTGCCTGCAATGAATGAACCCTCATAAATACGCAGCATTAACACCCGCATCCGGGTATAACGCAAGAAAATGTTAACACTGGTGAATTGCATGATATATGTCGGGTTATTTCTGGTTGTCTATAGAAAAGTACAATTAGTGTGGGAACAATGGATTCCAATCTTTGAAGGGGCATAACATTATGGTACGTTTACAATGATAAGAGGCACTAGTAGGCTTCTTGGTATGGTTTTCTAGAAGGAATGGGATAGTGATTGGTATGGATGGCTACCTTAATCAGTGTGGATAACTACCTTATCACGAGTATCGACAGATCTTGTAAGTAGTTATTCTCTCCTCAGTATTTGTAAAGGTCGGATGGGTCGAGTTTATTACATCCTTTCAAGGGCAAGATACAACCATTACTCTCAAATTCACACAAATGTTTTAATGGGGCTTGGGCTCTAGTGTTGCAGCTCACAATAATGGTAAATGAGGAAATGATCATAGGTGTTACTAATATTTCATAGGAAGGCGAGCCATGGTCTAAGAATTCAAAATTTCCATTGAATGTTGGTGCCCTTTCTTGTAGGAACCATTGTCATTACTAGACCTAAGGAAGGGTATCCATCATGAGGCACCCCTTCCTCTGTGGTAGGACATGGTGTTTGTAGTCCAAAAATTTGTGACCTATGTAGGTCGATACAATATGGTGTACCATACTACCATGTCAAGATTCTCATGCCCCTAGTAGGGCATAAGCCTTTGAACATGCCATATTATTCGTTGAAGTGTTTAACCAAAATGGTGGCACTCGTGAGATAGAAAAACAAGAACCTTGAAGTTGGAATATGTCACTAGGGGTTAATTAAAATGTTAATTGATGTTGAATTACACTTCTTGGACATACCCTGTGATACCTTTATTTAGGGAATTCAAAGGAAACCCAAAGTAAGGGTTCTACCATGTAGGGAATAATTAAATCTAGAAATTCCTTCTACATCAGGTTGACAATACCCAACTAGGAGCTCAACAACGTTGTGTGCCTAGAGATGTAAGGACCCAACACATAACTCCGAAGCCTTGGATTTTTTTGAATAAATAAGCACCATACCACCAGATGGGCTAGATTATAGTGCACCAAAAGTCACGACAGAGGGGTTTGACAATTTCATGAGTGGTGAAGTTGTTGAGCCTATGGCTCCACTATAGCAAAAGGATGTTCCAAAAGAATTATCATCAACTTTCACAATCAAGGCCAATGAATTCAAGTTGGGGAAAGTGAAGTGAAGTGGAGGTCAGGTTTTGCCTCCAAGATTTTCTCGATTTTGTAGCCCTAGATATTAGACCCTCCTAAAGAAAACAAGAAGTTAATTTTATAGAATGAGAAACCTAGGGCTAAATTGCATTGGAATAAGCCAAAACTTGATAATATTAGTACCCTAATTGACGCTATTGATCATGAAGAAAACCATGAATCTAGGGCCAAAGCATTTTCAGAGGGCTGCACAAAGGAGGCTTAGAAAATTATTAATATCATTTTAGACGATATTCTTACAAACATTGATGAATTCCTACAATTGAATTCGAATATGCCTCGGTGGAAAACTAAAGATGACCACTTTGATTTAGGCATTATCAATAAGGAGAGTCGCCGACAAGTCATTAAAAAAATGAAGAAAAGATGGTTTTCTATGTACATGATACAGGAAGAAATGGAAAAGATAGATCATGAAGTGGAAGGATATTTATCAGAAGGAACAAAATCTTAAGAAGGCGACGTGTGAATTAGGAATGGAATCTTCTACTTATCAGGTACCTTCTAAGGTATACCCCATTTACTTGCATGATCAATGCACTTCTTTCTAACTTAGTTAGCTTCAAGATGATCATCAATATGAAAATGATGAACCATTGACCCTTATTGAGGTCCATCATAACTCATACACAACATAACAAAATTTACTCGTTTATTTTATTTTTATAAGATAACTCCTAGTGGAATCCTAATCCCTTTGTTGGGGATCTACAACTAAGGGCCTTTATGTCTTAGATAACCAATTTGGTCAAATGGAAGAAGGAATTTGACTTGTATGCCCATACAAAGACTGAAGTCAGGATAATGGTTAGGGAGGAGTACTATCTAATGGTTAGGGAGGAGTACTATGTACTTACTCAGATAGTTGTTAATGAATTACTGAGGCCAAGAGAGGATATGAGTGACTCAATCACTATTTGACACAATCAATGTTATGTTGTCACGAAATATCATGTACTAGCCATGACCTATTGATTAGAAGATCTCCTAGTTGCACATGACATTTGAGAAGGGTTGCCACCATTTCTGCAAGATATACAGCCCATGGGGTATCCCTACTTTGGTCTTGCTCCCAATAGAGAAATGTTTTACACTTATTCTTTATTTAAGTGCGGCCCATGTGGGTGGGACTTCATTTTCACTATCCGTCACTTTGGTGCCCTACAATATTTTAAAGAGATCTTGTTTAATAGGATGAGTAGGAGAAGAGGTCAAACTAGATAGAGGTGGACAAGACTCTGAGATATTATAATTCGAGAGAATTTGGACACCTAGCTTACAATTGGGGTGAATTACATCCTAGAATCATTGAGGCATAATGAGTTGCACGAGGACATGCAACCAAATTGGTTAGCGGAGATGATGAGTCACTGGATTGGCACTCTTTTTATTCATTAAACTATCCCTTTTGCCTCTATTGACCTATATTTTTCCAACCTCTGATCATTATATACCTTGGTGTGTGTGTGTGTGTGTATATATATATATATATATATGCTCTTTAAGTTATTTATTTTATTGTTATAGTTAGAATGGGATGTTAAAGAATTATCAAAGTGTAGGTGTCATGTAACTCAATATATACATATATGTTTATGATTAAAGTTTGGTGTGCATATAAGAAAACGGTGGATTAAATACAATGCTAAAAGGTTTTCCTAAGTTACCAAGTTTGCTATCAACAACAATGTCAATCTTGGTCAAGAATCAAGGAAATCATTATAGTCGAAGGACAAAGACTCTATTCCTTTGATCGAGAACGAAGGAATTTTGTTGCCACATCAAAAACCACTGACTATATTATTGTTTTATAACCAGACATATTATTGTTATATTATGTGATTGTGTGGTTTCATGTTCATTTCAATTTCATAGATTAGTATATATTTTTGAGTTGATTGGGGGATATGTTAGTCTACTCTAAAGCAGATGCTCCAAAATCAGGTGTTGTAGAGTTGCTTGGATTTGAGTTCACCTGTTGACACTGAGCTAATCACCTTAAATGAAACCTTTGTGCATGACTTTCCATTTAATCGAGTAGTGGGCTATATTTAAGCTAACTCTCCCATCCCAATTTGTTTCTGCATGAATTTTCTTACTTGGTTAATTAAGAACAACATGATGGGCTTGCCTCTTATGTATATTGCACAGAGTGCCCCACAAGCTTACCTACCTCGGTTTGAAAAATTAAATGTAATGTGTAGCCTAAATGCCCATTAAAATATGAAACATATAAATACACCATCATTTTTGGCATCGTCGTTGGGGAGACACTCAAAAGATTCAAGAATCCTCACGTAAATCGGATAAAAGATACTAGGGCTAGAAGCAACCAAAGGGATTGTTACCCCTTCCAATAACCTATGACCTTATCGTCTTATGCATTAGGACATGATAGATGCATTAAAACACCATAGGTATAAAAAAGAAAAAGTCCTTTAAAGCATCACATGGTGTAGTAGGAGCCACCCAAAGTAACATTCTGGCAGGTGAGAAAGGAAAGAAAGATCCTTTGGGGGCCATAAAAGTTCAACATAGTGTAGTAGGGAAACCTCCTAAAGAAGAACCACTACCAAATAAAGGAGAAACTCTATCAAATGAGGAACTGGAAAGTTTTGAGGGTTCCAATAGAACTCAGAAACCTAAACATTTAGAGAAGAAATGATTAGGAATGAAGAAGTTACCGGAACATAGGACCAAGGCAAAAGGAACATGCTACCCTCAAATTCCATGTCCAAGAGCACGATGGATTAGTTCAAATGAAGAACATTCCCTTCTCAACCCTTCCAAACTTTCATGGCCTTGTAAAGGAAGACCCAAATACCTTTTTATTTGAGTTTGATGTCCTTTTTCATAGCTATGACTACTCTAAGAATGCACAAAAATTGAAATTATTTCATGCCACCTTAGAAGATTTAGCTCTCCATTAGTTTATGGGATTTGGGGGAAATTCCATTCGAACTCAGGACGAGATGAAGAAATCTTTTTTGAAGAAAAATCAAGACCATTGTAGAGGAGCTTCAAATGTCCCAAGAAGACGATGAAAGTCTAGAGGATTATATAGAAAGGTTTCAATATAATTTACAAAGGACAAAACAAAACACTTTAGATCATGAAACATTGTGTATCCTGTTCCTTAAAGGAATATGAAAGGATTGTATCGATACATTAAATCTCATGGAAGCAGGAGATATTTCCTTATTAATTAACATATCCCAGATTTTTTATTTGTGTAATTGATATTCTAGAGCGAGTTTTGAATACGGGAATAATTCTCAAGATATTATATCTAGAATTAGTAGATCAAATGGAATAGGGGTAACTAAAGCTAAGCTAGGGAACTTATTAAAAAACTTTAAGAGTGGCATTCATAGTACACTTAGGTCCCAATTAGACACCCAGCAAGTGAAAAAGAACAAGGAAGAAGCTAAGTTGGCCTTAACTATCTTTTGCTCCAAATGTCGGAAGAAATGCCCCCTTCGAGAATGTCGTTTAAATGGTGTCGAGATATATAGCATTTGTGAACAAAAACATGCCACTCAAGATTGTCCTTCCTTGCTAGGGATTAAGGCACTCTTTCAGGAACCTAATGAAGAGACCAAACATATTTATTTTGTAACTTAAAATAACTCTGGCCCCTTGATCATTTGGTTTAACACCTGATTCTTTTGAGTATTTTGTTTCATATCAAAATTAGGTGACCTAATGTTTTGGAAAATTTCGCAACTAAATATATGGACCTTGGAAGTCCATTCGTGAGCATTAATATTAACAATGTTCCCATACTTAATACTTTGATAGATTTGGGAGAAACTATTAATGTCACAACAAAAATAACTATGGAAAAACCCCAACAATCAGCACTACAAGAAACTCAAATAGTGCTTTGACAATTGGTTGATCAATCCATTTTAAAGCCAAGAGTTGTCGTTGAAGATATATTTATTTCTATAGATTCATGGGAATACCCTGATGATTTTATAATTCTAAAACCTAAAACTAATATTGGGGGATATCCCTTGATGTTGGGAAGGCCATGGTTGGCTACAATTGATGCATGCATTAGCTACTGATTTGAGGATACGACCATTTCTCATGGTAACTCGACCAAGAAGTTGACTCTTTATCCCCCTAACAAAAACACTTTAGATTATGAAACTCCCCTCTAGCCCGAAAATAATGATGAAGGGGAACTACAACCTCTCCTTACTCTTTACGAAGCCTTAATTATTAAGGAAAACACTGAAGACGATGTGATTTACACCTTTATGACTCAAAATCACATACTTGTCCCCTTATCTCTTACACGTCTCCTTAAAATGCACTCTCAAGAACACTATTCACCTGATAAGATAATTTAGCAAGGGATAACATGACACATTTGGCTAATGTCTCCAATGAATATTCCCTTCTTGTTGAAATTTCTCATCGGAAAACCTTAAGCATTAATAGTGGATTAAACCCTACTCATCAAGAGCATCTTATTGAAATGTTACGAAAACATAACACTTTTGCATAGGATTATACTAATATGAAAGGAGTTTATCTAAATTTATGTTCCTGCCACATTTACATTATGGAGGATTCCCGAAATATCTGACAACCTCAGTAAAGGATGAATTATGCTCTGAAGGATGTAGTTAAAGAAGAACTCCAAAAATTACTTAGTGCAAGTTTCATCTACCCTATTTCTGATAATCAATAATTTTAACCTCTTGTTATTGTGCCTAAGAAGAATGATAAATGGCAGGTATGTGTATATTATCAAGAGTTAAAGAAGGATACCTTGAAGGACTATTTCCTTTTACCATTCATTGACTAACTCCTCAATACCTTGGCTAGGAATAATTTCTTTTATTTTCTTTATAGATTAAGTGGCTATAACTACATCTATGTGGCCCCTAAAGATCAAGAAATACAACATTTACATGCCTTTGTGCGACATATGCTTACCAAGTTCCTCCATTTGGCTTATGTAAAGCTCCTGCCACTTTTTAGAGGGTTTCTCTTGGCATATTTACTGACCTTACCAATGATTGTGTTGAAATATATATGGATGATTTCATCGTATATAGAAATACCTTCGAGGTTGTAAGAAACCTTGAAAAGGTTTTAGTCGAATGCAAGGAAACTAACCTTGCCCTCATTAGTGAAAAATTCCAAATGTTTCTTATTAGGGGCATCATGTTAAAGCATCATGTGTCTTTTGAAGGGATAAAATAAAGGTTATATGTAATATCCTAGCTCCAACTTCTCAAAACGATGCTAGTAATTTCTTAGGATACACAGGGTACTACCCTAGGTTTATAGAAAACTTTACTAAGGTATCATTACCCCTATTTTGTTTATTAAGAAAATATGCAAAATTATGCTAGATAATGTCAAGTAGTTTTTGAAGCTTTAAAGGATAAATTGTCTACAACCCCTATTTTGCGGGGACTTATTGCTCCCTTTCTTTCCATATCTTTACTAATGTTTTTCATACAACCATTGGAATTGTGTTGGATCAAAATGGAAGAAC
Source organism: Pinus tabuliformis (assembly GCA_031772625.1). NCBI lineage: Eukaryota > Viridiplantae > Streptophyta > Pinopsida > Pinales > Pinaceae > Pinus > Pinus tabuliformis. The sequence continues at coordinate 645,751,209 of CM062813.1, forward strand.
AACGACCTTATGCCATCTATTATTGCAGTAAAAACCTTACATTGACTAACCATAATTATATCGTGGCTGGAAAATAATTTATTGATGTTGTGCACGCCATTAACAAATTTTTTCATTATATCACCAAATACCTAGTATTTGTACACACTAATCACTCTACCATACATTATCTTATGAACAAATCTATGGCTAATGGTAAGGCAACCAAGTGGCTTCTTCTTCTCGAGGAGTTCAATATCATTATTCTTGACAAACCTAGAAAATAGAATGACATAGTTAATTCTCTCTAGGTTGAATAACGAGGAGAAACCTGTTCCAATGGAAGATGTCTTTCATGATGGGCTTTTGTTCGCATTATCTACTAATGCGCGTTGGTTTGCAAATATAGCTAATTATTTTTCTACTGGAAATCTTCCACAACATTTATCACAAAGAGAAATCAAAAGGTTGTTCGACATAATGCCATGTATTCTTGGGTTCCGGGGTACTTATTCTGCACAAGGCCATATTTTTTTATCCAACGTTGTGTGTCAGAAGATGAGATATATTACATCCTTAAGGCATGTTTTGACAAACTATGTGGGGGACACTTTACAGACAAAATAACTGCAAATAGGGTTTTGCAAATGGGATACTATTGGCCCACTATTTTTAGGGATGCTAAGAGGTATGTCCACAGTTGCAATAAGTGTTAATGGATGGGAAGGCATGTACAAACGGATGAGATTGCATTACAACACAAGGTTATGATAGAGCCTTTTAAGAAATGGGCCCTTGATTTTATAGGACCCATAAGCCCACCATCAAGACAAAAGACGTACATTTTGGTATGCATGGACTGCATAATTAAGCGGGTTGAAGCAAATGCCTTGTGAAAAGAAACAAAACAAGTAGTGGTTGATTTTTTATATGAAGAGATCTTCGTCCATTATGGCATTCTACGAGAAATTATTATAGACCAGAGAACCTAGTTCACTTCTCGACTTATTAAGTCCATCACTGGATAGCTCAAGATCAAACTCCTAATGTTCAACCCTTACCATCCACAAATGAATCGATAGGTGGAGGTCGCTAATAAGGTATTAGAATCGATCTTGAAAAACGCAGTTTAGTAGAATATCATAGAAGTAATTGCACAGTTTCATGTTAATTTCAAGAGTGGGCATTTAAAGTAATGGTCCATTTTTCATAAATAGTGCATGTGAGCCCCTTAACCAACAACCCTGAAAGATCTTTCCCACATCCTCTCCAAAGTCAACAATCCAACCCATCCATCCTTTAACCATTATCAAGCAGGGAGCGGAGTATTCGAAGAGAGGAGAAATTTGTCTTTGTCCATTTCCTAAGAACACCCATGGACATTCATTTGCTATAAAATCTATAGAGAATTGCAAAACCCTCCATCATGTGAATGTCATTGAGCTTAATGTCCTTTCCTAGAATCAAGTTGGGTTCTTCCCACATTCTGTTTTATGCATTTCCAACTTTGCTTTTGTGTTTTAATGTCAATTGGAGCTACAATGGAGGTTAGGTCTAGAGGGGAATCAAATTCTGCTAAATATCTCCAACATCAAAATATCGCTTAGGAAACCAAGGCAAGGAGGGTTAGGAGAGCGACAAGGGAGGAAAACTAGGTACAAGTTTGAGGAGGTAGCAGTGTGTAAAATAGGGCCAATTTCCAATGGGGAGCAAGGGGAGAGTAAAACCATCAAGGTCGATACCAAAAAAGTAAGAGGGAGGACATATTTGAGAGAGGTGTGAGGAGAAAGGGCAATTGGGATGGCCATTCTCAGCGGTGACAAGTCGCAACCAAATGTTTGACTGTGGGGAAATAAGAGATGTTGTTGGGGGGTCAAGGAGGATTGACAAGGTTGATGCAACAAGGTGACCAATAGAGAGATGGATGGCTACAACAAGGGTCCAAGTGTTGGGGACACCGAGATTTGAGTGCTTTTAGCAGATTGTGGGAGTAGTACACCCATTCCTCCACCAAGTCTAATGTGTGAGGTGAGTCTAAGTATGAGACTGGCAAATTTGCTAAAAAAACAACCCTACTAGGACCTAGTACCACAAGGCTTATAACTTTACAATTGTAATTCCTAAAAAATTCATTTTTCTAATAAATTTTATTATTATTTAATTTATTTTAAAATATTTTTTATTTATCTTTACAATTTTAATATAAAATTTCTAAATTTTTATTAGATTTCTAAATTTGTAATACTTTTACTATATAGTATGAGAACTTAATTAAATCTCAGCACAACTTTCACTGTAATTTATCACAGTATCTAGTAAACTGCAATGTCTTTGCTATGCCACATCTACTAAACTGCCTGGATAAGGAGTCGTGCCTAGTGGCAGTGGTGCAGGGGATGTACTTAACAAGCAAATTGTAATTTATTAGCACCATTGACGTATAGGCAAGAGCTAACAAGCTTGCCATAAGGCATTAAATGCCCGCTTAGTTACAAGCTCGATAGCCATATAACTTTCTGTGAGGACGGAGTGTTCGGAAAGTCACCGCTTGCGTGTTTTATATGGCTATCGAGCTTGCAGCTAAGCAAACATTTAATGCCCTATGGCAGGCTTGTTAGCCCTTGCCTTGACGTATATATGTGTCGATTAAATTATGAGTAAATCAGTCAAATACTCACTAGAGTCAGGATCAAAGGACGTTTGGTCAAACTTAATAAATCAAAGATTCGGGCAAGTTTGCTTAAACTCAATAAAGCAAAGACTAATTTGGAGCATAACAAAAAAATGGTCACTGTATTACTTTTCAAGATTCTACCATTGTTTGGTTCAACGGCTCTCCTCCATTGTTTGGTTCAACGGCTCTCCTCCCCCTCCCAGAAGATTTCTCCCTCTCCTCCCCCTACCAGAAGATTTCTCCCCCTCGCGAGAAGAGGAATCTTCATTCTGACTACTAATCCTATCCTCATTTGCTACCTCGTCTTCCAACGAATCGGAGAGTAAAAACTAAATCTGGCAATAGAGCGTGACTAACCGAAACCCTATAGTGGCTTACTGGATTCTGGATGTGAGAGATGCCCCTAATAACCAACGAATGGCAAGTCCTTTTCTTTGGGTTGATCTTATCTAAGTGGGAAGTCGATATGTTTTAATTTTGATTTTGTTTTTTTGAAATTTTAAGTAATATTTAAAAAATAAGTTGATTTTTATCCCATTCCTAATTTGCTATAATTTTGTTAAATTAACAATTTATAAATTTTACTGAATAAGATTCCAAAAAATTTCGTGGTAATTCATGAATCTTCTTTCTTTTTTTTTTTTTTTTAACCAAAATAACCAACTAGATTTTATTTGTTATTCATAATTTTGTTTTCTCTGAAGAAAAAAACAATTTTATAAAAGATAAAAGTATATTTACATATTTATGCATATAAGATATGTTTCAAAGTAAATTCTATTGATCAAAACACTGAGCCACAATTCGAACCCTGTAGATACATATATTTACCAAAAAAACCGAAATAAACCAGACACACAGGCACTCAGAAAACCCAAAAAAATATCTCAGCCCAAAAACGAGCATACAGCGATGCAAAGCATGTCATAACTCTCATCTTATCATATATATATTCTCATAACACAGGTACACTTAGCGTTTTTGGAATAAACTTAAAATTACATCAATCAATTACTCTTTATCCAAGAGGAATTTAATTATCCCAGTTCAGCCATTACGAGAAAGAAAACCCTCTTGGTATAAGAGGAATTAGTTTTCTAGCTCAAGTTTCAGTGGAAATAAGAAAACGAGGGGATATAAACCCTGAATTATATGTGCTTTGGAATTAAGGCCAGTTCTAAGATGGGAAGCAGGTTTGTTATTTATGATGTATGAAGAGTAAGATTGAAATTTACACAATCTCTTGGGCTTCGCCTGTAAGAAACAAGGGCAACACATGGAAGATGTTTTCTGTTTTAAAACTTTGGGATGAGAATCTAGATAACGTGAAGGTACATCGCATCTTTAATTTCTGGTAGATGGGGAGAAGCACCAGTTCTTTAGAGGTTGTCATGATAAATATTTTCAATTTCTATTTCAATACAGAAAACAAATATTAAACTTGACATCCTTCTCTCTTAAACCAAAGTAATGACATGAATAAACGGAATTCCTTTGAGGAAAAATTACAAATTTGCACTTTTAAAGTTTTTTACACAAGAAAAAATGCGATTCCATTGGATAAACATCACAAATTTTGGCTTCATGCTATTCAAACATTCTACAGGGCGTTTTTAATAACTATTTTCAATTTCCAAAAAGGAACTTAATTAATAAATCTTCCCTCATTTTCAACGAAAAAAATGAAATCCCAGAGGAAATGGTACTTCCACTGGAGAGCCATTACACAGGGCTTCTTGTTAATGATACAGTAATTCAAGTATGAAATGTACTGAAAGAGCACTCCTAATTTATAAATAAATAAATAAAAGGAGTAGAGTCTGAAAAATAAACTGGACACTTAGAATGTTAAATATTTTGGATAAATCTATAACTGTATAAAAACTGCAATGGCAAATATAGTACATCACTGCAGTAGTACAAAGAATTTGCGAAAGGAACAAAGAAGCAAGAGACAAAGTCTGCATCTAGTCTTCACAGGAGGCATCCCTTACACAAAAATACTCCCACTATCTCAATGAGCACAGAACACTGGTATATTATACAGTTCTTGTTTCACTGAATCCCTAATATTTGATAGAAATTTCAGGCCCTGTGGCGTTTGTTTAATCACCATCACATTTAGGGCAAAACTTAGTGAAACTTTAGGTAGATAAACCATGCATGGACTTGCCATTCTTACGTAAGTTTTCAAGTAAGATTTTCATCTCACCATATTCTCAATTTATGCTTTGTCACCCATCTACTTGGCCGAATAATATGCTCAAATTGGATGGCAACCTATTCCTTGAAATCATTACTGGCTTGCAACTTTAGAAACTTGAAGTATGTCAAACTCTCCAACAGAGAGAGAGCTTGCAACTTCAGTAACTTCAAATATAGCAACCTCTCCAACCATGAGAGCTGCTTTTCGATGCCCAACAGTTGTAAAATGTTACAATTTTAAGATGCTCGAATTTGCAAGTGCAATCTGACTGGCTGATCATGAAATTTGTAGCTTCTTTGTGGTCTGCCTATCCTGGGAATACAGTGTATACAACCACAAATGCCTGCCCTCCAACTAGGATTCCATTGTGCACCCTTCAATTTCTGACCTTATTTCACTAGAGTTTAAAGTTACAGCGAGCTCTGTCAGATTTATGAGACCCCTCAGACTCCAAACACTGATTTTCACATGTAGTTCCATACTCAATGAAGGACAGTTTCCCCTTAAATCAGAGTCTGCTCAATCAAGTAGATCGGAAGTACTTGACATTTTTAAGCGCTTATCAACATATGTCTGGAGGAAAATTCAGTTTTTGACACAATCTACAACCTGAGAGCGCTGAAACTGACTAGAAATTTTGGCAGAACCCCTTATGGCAGTCCCAGGCTTTAGGTATCTAAATGAACAATGATCTAGAAAACCTTTTAAATGGTCATGCCTACTAAATGGGTTGTCCATTTGTTTCTAATTAAACATTTTTGCAATCCCTACCTACACAGGATTTCTTCAAAGCATTATAACTCCACCTTAACCGTTGATAGAGCAATCCACATCTACACCGATTTATTCAAAATGGATTTCTTCAAAGCATCATAACCCCATCTCAAGCGTTGATAGAGCTCTGGCGTTGATAGAGCTCTGAATCAAAGGTAGAGCCACTGCAAAAGATGGCTCTGAGTCTATCATTAAAGATAAAGTAGTATGCAATTGTACAAATTGATATTCATTGCAGGTGCATGAGGTTTATTACCAATGGCAAACCTTTACACTCATCCATACTTTTTGAGCTTTATAGCAAGGGGCAAACCTTTGCACCCATCTATAATTTTCTTAGAATCATAGTTGTTTTAGAAATCCAGAATGTTAAACAATGCCCACCCTTCATCGATAAGGATTACTGATTGTGTCTCAGGCTTTCTTGCCCTCCTTGCTTGGCTCAGATCTCCAATTAGAGAATAGTACTTCGCTATATTTACCATCCCTAAATTCCTGTCTCAAGATCTCTTGTCCTCCTTGCTTGGCCCGGATCTCTAGTTACAGAATAGTACTTTGCTATGGCGTATATTTTTGTGGCGGAGTCTAAATTTTTTTCACATTACAAGTCTAAGTTATTAGAATTTAAAAACTTCTGAACCCAATCACAATATATGATGCTTTACTAACCCTGCAAGTGCAAAGGACCATATTGAGAGGCGTTTCCCTGCAGCCGAGCACTTGATCTACTTAATTTATCCGATGTTCCGCCTGCAGCTGCCCATAACATACATAATCACTGACCCTACAAACCCAAAGGCTGGGAAGTGTAGAACATGCGTGTTCTGACATGCGTTCCATTCTCTGATTTGTTTGGAGAGTGCTGTAGAGACACAAGTGTTGTGGTTGGGCGTGATCCAGGAAGTGTTTGTCCCATGTAAGGGAAATTTGCAACTATTTCTTGGTGGTCTCCTAGGGGATTTTATGCACATATTACAGTATTGAGCAGGTGGCCAAGGTTTTGGTCCTTTTGGATAACACCATTATTCAGATCGGTGATTGGAACAACTACAACGTTTTCCTGGGATTAGCTACGACTTTAACGATGAGATCCATGGGTTGCTAGTTGCAGGGCAGCGCATAGCAGAGAAATTGGGGGTGAAGAAATCTGTGTGCATATAAGGGAGAAAGAGCAGATTCAATCCAGACAGAAGTGGATTGGGCGTCGTTGTGAAATCCCCAGAAGTATAAACAGTTGGAGTATATGCTACCGGAAAATCACATGGTGCCTTTGCCGCTGCCCTGCCGTGCCCTGCCCCCTTTTGTGGTGAAGAGAGGCATAGCTTCCTGATAAGGTATGGACCGTGTTGTTGGAGGATTGAACTTCATTAAAGAGATGCGATAGGGCGACATTGTGATTAAAAAGAAGATATTAGGTGCCGTCATTGTCAAGATTATCAAAAGTTTTCAAGATTTAGCACATTGTCAGATAATTAAGGACTTTGGTACCATAATCATCTATCTCTATTTACGTTTAAATTTTTGCGGTGGGATAGGATGAAATTTGATGGGACAGTCAATTTGCCTGTCTTTTCCCATATTCTGTGATAAAGTGATTAGTTTGCATTGAAATGCGCATTAGAGTTGTGGAAACGGAGTGGTTTAACGAGGTAGAAGAATTGTCTGGACAGTTAACCTAAAATTTTGAAGTTTAACAACTATAACTTGGACTTACAAAAAGTTTTGCCGAATTTTCTCTAAATATAACTACGAACAAATTTGAAATTAAATGAGCAGCCGCCCGCCCACGAATATAGTTAAAGCAGTAAATAAAAGTCATTTGGCAGATGTCACATCAATAGGAAACAGTGTCGGTGAAATTAGGGTATAGCTTCCACCATCGTTAAGGTTATTACTTTGGTGTTGGAATTGTCTACACAAATTAAGGAATGGGACAGTGTCCTCGGTCAAGTACCATTGAAGCCACAAAGAAAAATCAGTAGTGAATAGGCGAATATTAATTCCACTTCTATTACAAAGTTAATGCCTCTGATATGCGGGGGCGATAGCGATATAATACGAGTCGTGATGACTAGAGAAAAAAAACTTCGCGCGTTATATTTGGCTATCGCCCCGGCATGCCAGGGCGCATTAATATTGCAATAGAGATGGAATTAGGATTCGTCGTAGTGAATATGCGTCCACATTGTAGTGAATATGCGTCCACATTGTATTATGAGCAGAGAATATGTGTCAGCGATGTCAGATGAAAAATCCGTGGGGAAATTTAGAGAGGTAAATTTTAAAAAATTAACTTACTTGAAATGAGAATTAAATATAAAAACTAAAATATATGATAATATTTAAAAAATAATATCAATTTTAAATTTTAAATAAAATTAAATGAAAACCAAAATACCTATTTACCATAATATCAATCATTCACAGCGCAAATATAAAGTAATTTAGTCTTTACCATAATATCATCACACCACAAATATAAAGTAAATTGACTAAAGTATAGATATACCAAAGTTTAGTACATATATACGTTTGTCAATTTTGGTTATTTTTTTTATTTTTGCCCATTTTAGATTAAAATATTATATACACATTTCTTCACCATATGTAATGAGTGTTAAGTGGACTATTCAAAAATCATAAGAAATTAGTCATGGAAATGGTCATAGATGGATGACTTACTTAATATCCCAAATTGATATATAATATAATGCACTACTAAAACCCCAATACTTAATTCAAAATAGTGAAGGAAGCTCTACTTGAATGGTTCATGAGGCACAATACTTGCTAAAGTTTTGCAAATAAAGTAGCAAGCGAAGTGAGCTTGATCGTGGAGAAAAACTTTACAGTTAAGCGCTTGAGCTAGAGGCAATCCAGGATAAGTAATCTCCTGAGAAGTCTTGATTAGTTAAAATTTTATGTTTATTAATTATATGTGTATGTTCATTAATTATGTTCATATTCAAACTAGTTAAATTTGAACATAAGTATTTTATTTTTAAAATATTATATTTTCACATAATACATAATGTTAATCCAATTTTATTTTTATTTTAAAATAATATAAATCTGTTGCGTATAGGTTGAAAATTATAGATTTGAGGCTTCTGTGATCTTCATTTTGTGTGGTTTTGTCTTCCAGATTTATGGCATTCATGATTTTGTTGTATCAACGTTTTGAACCAACTTCTGTGGTTCATCATCAAGATAAAAGCATCAGATAAATCACAGAGGTTAACAAAATCATAAATAAAATAAATCCAGAAGACAAAACTACACAATATAAATCTACATAAAATTTAAATTAATTTAGATGTGTATGGTGTTACCCATCATAAAACAGTTTAAGATTATTTCTCTTTTACATCAATCTAAACTGTTTTAAAAAACGATTGAAATTCCAGAGCAAACCCCCAAATAAACCAAAAAAAAACAAAACACCTTTATCCCAATTTAAATCAATCATACTGTTATAGAAAAAATTGATTGAAGTTCCCTATTAATGAAAAATTTGACTTCCTGAGCCATTTAAATCCGCCCACTTTTTGGAAAGTGTGCGGTTCCAATATATGATGTTGGTCGATTACAAAGATTCGCTGCTATCGGCGAATATTTTCCGTATTTAATGGCGGTTGTTGATGTGGGTTTCATTTTGGGTGACTGGGAGTATGTTATTATTTTAAGTTGGAATTATTTTTATAATGTATAAATTAGTTGGTTTGTCTAAGGTTTATTTAGAATATTGTTTAAAATTATTTATAAAATAAATACCATATTATAAAAATAATGATTTTATTAATTTTTACCTAATTTTAATAATAAAACACATTATTCTTTCATCAAATTAGTTCCAATCTAAACTACACTCAACTCTATATATATAACTCCAACTTACACATGCATGGAGAGCCATGTTAGATGAAGAGGGTCACATATTTTCGATCGATTATACATATTGACCACCACTGTTTCTCACAATAATCATTTTTAAGGACTACTATTTTTCAAGAGCTACAATAATCATTTTTAAGGTCTACTATTTTTTTTCCGGAAGAATCGTTTTTTCCAGTCGTTACGTACTACTATGTATATTAATAACAAAAAAATTTAAGTAATATTAATAAGAACGATTTTAAGGATTAGTTTAACTATTTTACGTTTTGTTTTCAAGTCAAAATGGGGTAATTTTTTATTTATTTATTTATTTAATTAATTAATTAATGGTGTTTTTTCGTTATTTAATTTTTTATTTTTTTTTAATTTATAAATAAATTTAGTTTTTAAAAATACTATAATTATATAAACTATATGAAATTGGAGTGTTATCTGAAGTTAAGTTGAGGATCTTCGATAATTTATTTATTTCAAATCTTTTCTCTTGTGCACTAGAGGAATTGACTAACTAATGATCTATTCCGTTGTTTTTGGTTTTTTTTGTTTTCATCTTTCCATTTCTCCTTTTTTCTAGTAGAAGAATTGATTATTGAATTATACCTCATTTTGTATGTAGTAATACTGATATCAATGAATATATAGTGCGAGGTAGTCTACTCTGAAAATAGACAAAAAAAAAAAAAAAAAAAAAAAAAAAAAAAAAAACATATAAAACTTTTTCAGTTTATAAATGGAAGTTTAGTTTTTTTTTATTATCTAATTTCAAATAAAATTAACTAAAAATTGTCACATAAAATTCATTTTTTTTAGTAAAAAAGAAATACAAAAATCAAGATTCTAATATTTTTTTATCTCATTTCAAATAAAATTAATTAGAAACTGAAATTTAAAATGCAAACATTTTTAATTGGAATCTCTACTGGCCTGATCCCTTTTTCACGATGTGTGAGGTTAGTTTTCGGATAATAATTCTCTTTTCCACTGGTAAACTAAAAATTAAAATGCAAACATTTTTAATTGAATCTCTACCAGCCTGATCATTTTTTTACTATTTGTGAGGTGAGTTTTTGGTTAATAATTTTCTTTTTCACAGGTAAGTTGTAGAAATAGGGTTACTCAAATAATCCAATAGATAATATCTTCTCCACTTATTTTATTATTATGATATTTTTTCTCGAAAAAGAAAATAAAACAGATTATTCAATTGAAAATTAAGTTTCTGTTAGAAATATCATAATAAAATTTATTGAATAAACCTAACTAGCTCAAGGTGTGGAACACCACCTGGAGATTGCCTTTGCAGAACACGCTCTACCTTACATTCATTACATGAGAGAAATATATAATTTACACAGATATAGAGAAGTTGAAACAACACCTTAGAAAACAGTGACAAACTCCTAATCTAAAGTTCGGTTTGAACCGTCACTCCATTAAGACATTTCTTCATTAATCTCAACACTCCCCCTTAATGGAGAAATGGATTCACACAAATGCCTAACACTTCCCTAAACAATTCAAACTTGATTCTACCCAGAGGTTTCTTCATTAATCTCAACACTCCCCCTTAATGGAGAAATGGATTCACACAGATGCCTAACACTTCCCTAAACAATTCAAACTTGATTCTACCTAGAGATTTCTTCATTAATCTCAACACTCCCCCTTAATGGAGAAATGGATTCACACAGATGCCTAACACTTCCCTAAACAATTCAAACTTGATTCTACCCAGAGGTTTGGTAAAAATATCAGCAACATTGTCACAACTATTACAATATTCAATACAGATTTCTTTTGACTAAACTTTTTCCCTGACAAGATGAAACTGTGTATCGATATGCTTTCCATTCTCTTTGTGTTCTTATGGAATACTGGATTATTTGCAAATTTGATGGAGCTCTCGTTGTCGCATTTGATCACTGTTGCAACCTTTTGTTCTCGTCCAACATCAAGGAGAAGTCTCCTAAACCAAATTGCTTCACATGTTGCTGCACACATAACTTGATATTCAGCTTCCGCAGAAGACAAGGATACTGTGTTCTGCTTTTTGTTGCTCCATGTAATGACCCTGGATCCAATGTTGAATGCATAGCTTGTTATGGATCGTATGTCATCTACATTTCCAGCCCAATCAGAGTCTGAAAAACCTGTCAATTTAACATCACACGAATCAGTATAAACAATACCAAAATCTAAGGTTCCCTGGAGATACCTTAAAACACCTTTTGTTGCAACCCAATGGCTCTCAAGGGGCTTTGACATAAATTGGCTCAATGCACTGACTGCATAAGCCAAATCTAGCCTAGTTGTAGTCAAGTAGATTAGACTCCCAACCAGTTGTCTATACAAAGTCGCATCTGCCTCCTTAGATCCATCATCATTATGAAGTTTTAAATTCTGCTGTAAAGGTACTGTTGCAGCTTTGCACTGATCCATTCTGAACTTTTCCAGTAAGCTCCTGACATACTTACTCTGTGACAGAAAAGTTTGTCCAGAATCCCTCTAGACTTCCAAACCCAAATAGTAATGTAACTCTCCAAGGTCTTTCATCTCAAAGACTTGTGACATCTACTCCTTGATTTATTTAATGAGATTATCAACATTCCCTGTAATGATTAGATCATCTACATATAAAGAAATCAAAACAATCCTTCCCTCTTTATCAAACACAGTATAAAGATTAGGGTCATTTTTTCTCCTTTTATAACCATGCTACAGGAAAAATGAATCAATTTTGTCATACCATGACCTGGGTGCCTGTTTTAGTCCATACAATGCTTTCTTCAACCTGCAAACTAAATGTTCTTCACCCTGTTTGACAAACCCCTCAGGTTGCACTAAGTAGACTTCTTCTTTTAAGTCCCCATTTAAAAAAGCAAATTTAACATCTAGCTGGTGAATCATCCAATGGTGTTTGGTAGCTAAAGCAATTATCATTCTGATTGTGTTTAATTTAGCTATAGGGGCAAATGTTTCATCATAATCTATGCCTTCTTGCTACGAATACCCCTTTGCAACCAGCCTAGCTTTATATTTATCTATGCTCCCATCTGCTTTAAATTTAGGCTTATACATCTATTTGCATCCTATGGGTTGTTTACCTTCAGGTAGTTTAACTAAATCCCAAGTTTTCTTTTTGAGGATTGATTCATATTCCTCTTCCATAGCAACTCTCCATTCATTATATTGACTGGCTTCTTTATAACTAGAGGGTTCAACAACATTCATCATACTAGTTATAAAAGCATTTTCCATGTATCTTGCTGGCAACTGAATATTCCTACCTGATCTCATGAGTGGTGGGGTAGCTTCAAACCTTGTCTGGTCATCCTTTTGTGGACTTGGCTTGACAACTACATCATCTTCTTCCCCTTCCTGTTTTTGTTGCTCATTACTGTCACCTGATTCATCACTTCCTTCTTCCATCAACAAGGGCACGTGCCATTCTTCATTAGCGCTCTCATGGTGTCCATCATTAACCTGCTCATGAAACACTACATCTCTACTTGCAAAAACTTTATGAGTAGAGGGATTAAATAGTTTGTAAGCCTTAAATTCTATACAATTCCCAACAAAAATACATTTGATGGCCTTTGAATCCAGTTTCTTTCTATCTTCCTTTGGGACATGAGCAAAGGCTTTAGAGCCAAAAAATCTCAAATGCTTAATTGCAGGTGTATAGCCAAATAAAGATTCAAAAGGTGTTTTGAAATCTAAACTTCTTGTTGGACTCCTGTTCTTTATATATACTGCAGTATTAATTGCTTCAGCCCAAAACCCATTAGAAAGATTCTTACCTTTCACATACTGCGAGCACACTCCACAGGGTTTTGTTCTTCCTCTCTGCAACCCTGTTTTGTCGAGGAGTGTGGGGTACTCTAAACTCTGTTGTAGCCCATGATCTTTGTAGTATTTGAGTACACAAGCTTTCTTGTATTCTCCCCTTTGATCCGAGCAGAGAATCCCGATGCTTTTACCTGTTTGCTTTTCAACCATACTTCTGAACTCCTTGAAGTATTCAAAAGTATGGCTCTTCTTCCTGAGGAAATACACCCAAGTAAATCTAGTACGGTCATCAATAAACAATAAAAAATTAGTATGCACCACCTAATGACCTTGTCTGCATAGGCCCGCATAAATCTGTGTGTACCAGCTCGAGTATATCTCTCCTCCTTGTATCAGTATTCACAGGGAATTCATCTCTGTGCATCTTTCCAAGTGCACATGCATCACAATCAATATGGACAGGTTTTAAAACAGGAAGACCTTCGACCATACCTCTTTTCTGTAATAGTAGTAGATCATTGAAGTTAATATGGTTGAACCTCTGATGCCATAAGTCCATTGTAGTCATGGCAGATGATGTCAATGCCTGATGTGGTGCGCTTTTGACATTTAGCTTGTACAATCCTCCCACATGAATACCTGATGCAATAGGCTTCATACAATCCAACAGGTCTTTAATAACACAATATGATTTATAAAACTCTACCTTGAGATTCTGATCAATTATCGTAGAGACAGAGATCAGATTATTTTTTATCTCGGGTACATACATCACATTATGAATATGTATAATATTTCCATCAGGCAAAACAACAGGAATATTACCATAACCTTTGATTCGGTACCCTCTATCATCGCCAAGATAGATGTTTGCTCCATTATTGGTCTCCTTGAAGTCTTCAAACCACTGTCTGTTCCCTGTATGTGGATGGATGCACCTAAGTCCACAGACCAGGTATTTACTTCATCATCCTTATTCAAAAGCGCAGAGTCAAATATGAATAGTCTGAGGTTCTGACTCTGTTCCTCATCAGAAAAATGACCTGCATATTCTTTATGTATCTTCCGACCTTCATCAAACTTCTTCTTCATGCAATATCTAGATATATGGTCGGTTCTACCATAGTAAAAGCTTTTGGTCGCAGAGTCATTTCTATTGAAAGACATACCTTGACGTGGGGGCATCTTTCTCTGTGGGGCTGCATTGCTCTTCTGTGTTGCATTTGGCTTTCCTCTGAAGGGCTTCTTCTTCGCCATTAAGGCCAGATCTGAAATCTGAGGTTTATGAGTCAGCTGCCTTCCCTCCTCTTGCATGAGGGTCCCAGTCAATTCTTCAAACATGGGGGCTTTTTCTCTTAGATTCAAGCCAGTGATAAACATTTCATACTCGTCAGTGATACCATTCATGGTAATCGTGACCAAATCTGTGTTTGACACAGCTTCACCAATGTCACCCAGCTTGTTCTTGAGCTCTTTGATCCGCGAAATAAATGCCGCAATTGTCTCATTCTCCTCCATCTTGATGGAGAGAAACTTGCTCTTTAAGAACAACAATTGATTGGTGTTCTTGACCTCATAGAGATCCTTGAACATCTTCCAGATTTTTGGTGAAGTCTTGCAATCACGGATATGGGGAATAACACAATCTTTGACTGACAATTTCAGGAGCATTCTCACCTTTGTCTCCCGCTTGTTCCAGTCTTGGATTGTTTTTGTTGTTCCTCATGCAATCAGGTTTGGCTTCACCTCATCATTATTCACAATTTCCCATGCATTGTGTCCCTCAAGCAGGGTTTGCAGCATAAATTTCCAACGAAAATAATTGGATCCATCCAGCTTGTTATTTTCATTGAGGTATGCTTTTGCTAGCTAATTATTCATCTTGAATGAATAAAAAATTCAACCTCAGCAACTTAAGAAGAAAAAAACAACCCGAGATCTTTAAAAAAACTGCAAATGCCAAATCCAATAAGCCCAGATCTCTCTTTAAAAAAATTCGCCCCCTTTTTTAATTAAAGAATTAAATAAGAAAAACTTTTAATTTAAAACTTTAAAAAAAATATCCTTTTGTCTCAAGCAGCAAGAGCTTCAATCTTTGTGCAGCAAGAGCTTCACGCACTCAATCTTCAAGAGAATGCACGAGAATTCAAGTTGCTGATTTGGAACACTATTGGATGTCGTCAATTATGGTTGTGATTTTGCTTTCTTATGTGACGTGGCTGATCGAGAATTATCAGTGTTGTTGTTGAAAATAGATGGCAAGGCCTTAAGGGAGTGGATTCTAGAGTTGTTGGTCTGAAGATCTCTGCACTGGAATATATGCTTAAGAACGTGAGATGCGATCGTAGACTTTGCCTTCCATTGACGCGAATCTTTAGGCGGAAGCTTCAAATTTTCACAAGTGGCCAATATTGATCCTTCTTCGCAACCGTGACCAAGGATTTTGATAAGTTCTCATCAGGGTTCAATGAACTAATTTTCACCACATACTTGTCATTCACCTTCTGTGCACCTCCTGACAATGAGGAAATTACTTTTCCATTGGAAAGCAGCCTTTGGCTGTCACCTGTTTGCGCTGCGACACCTAATTTCGGGCTAGTCAAAGGCAAAGTCTATCATAATAAAATTTATTGAATAAACTTGAGCAGCTCACAGGTGTGGAACACCACCTGGAGACTGCCTCTGCAGAACATGCTCTACCTTAATTCATTAAATGAGAAATATATACAATTTACACATATATAAGGAAGTTGAAACAACACCCTAGAAAACAAAAACAAACTCCTAATCTAAGGTTCGGTTTGACCGTCACTCCATTAAGACATTTCTTCATTAATCTCAACACTCCCCCTTAATGGATAAATGGATTCACACATATGCCTAACACTTCCATAAACAATTCAAACTTGATTCTACCAAGAGTTTTGGTAAAAATATCAACAGCATTGTCACAACTATTACAATACTCAATATGGATTCCTTTTGACTGAACTTTTTCCCTGACAAAATGAAATTGTGTATCAATATGCTTTGTGTTCTTGTGGAATACTGGATTATTTTCAAGTTTGATGGAGCTTTGGTTGTCACATTTGATCACTGTTGCAACCTTCTGTTTTTCTCCAACATCAAGGAGAAGTCTCCTCGACCAAACTGCTTCACATGTTGCTGCACACATAGCTTGATATTCAACTTCTGCAAAAGACAAGGATACTATGTTCTTATTTTTGGCTGCTCCATGTAATGACCCCAGATCCAATGTTGAATGCATAGCCTATTATGGATCGTCTGTCATCTACATTTCCAGCCCAATCGGACTCTGAAAAACCTGCCAATCTAACATCACAGGAATCAGTATAAACAATACCAAAATCTAAGGTTCCCTTAGATACATTAAAATACCTTTTGCTGCAACCCAATGGCTCTCAAGGGGCTTTGACATAAATTGGCTCAATGCACTAATTGCATAAGCCAAATCTAGCCTAGTTGTAGTCAAGTAGATTAGAATCCCAACCAACAGTCTATACAAAGTTGCATCTGCCTCCTTATATCCATCATCATTCTGAAGTTTTACATTCTGGTGTAAAGGTACTGCTGCAGCTTTGCATTGATCCATTCTGAACTTTTCCAGCAAGCTCCTGACATACTTACTCTGTGACAGAAATGTTTGTCTAGACTCCCTCTAGACTTCCAAACCCAAACAGTAATGTAGCTCTCCAAGGTCTTTCATCTCAAAGGCTTGTGACATTTGCTCCTTGATTTCTTTAATGAGATTATCAGCATCCCCTGTAATGATTAGATCATCTACATATAAAGAAATCAAAACTATCCTTCCCTCTTTATCAAACACAGTATAAAGATTAGGGTCATTTTTGCTCCTTTTATAACCATGCTACAAGAAAAATGAATCAATTTTGTCATACCATGACATGGGTGCCTATTTTAGTCCATACAACGCTTTCTTCAACCTGCAAGCTAAATGTTCTTCACCCTGTTTGACAAACCCCTCAGGTTGCACTAAGTAGACTTCTTCTTTTATGTCCCCATTTAAAAAAGCAGATTTAACATCTAGCTGGTGAATCATCTAATGGTGTTTGGTAGCTAAAGCAATTATCATTATGATTGTGTTTAATTTAGCTACAGGGGCAAATGTTTCATCATAATCTATGCCTTCTTGCTATGAATACCCCTTTGCAACCAGTCTAGCTTTATATTTATCTATGCTCGCATTTGCTTTAAATTTAGGATTATATAGTCATTTGCATCGTATGGGTTGTTTGCCTTTAGGTTGTTTAACTAAATCCCATGTTTTTTTTTGAGGATTGATTCATATTCCTCTTCCATAGCAACCCTCCATTCACTATATTGACTGGCTTCTTTATAACTAGAGGGTTCAACAACATTCATCATACTAGTTATAAAAGAATTTTCCCTATATCTTGTTGGCAACTAAATATTCCTACCTGATCTCTTGAGTGGTGGGGTAGCTTCAAACCTTGTTTGATCATCCTTTTGTGGACTTGGCTTGAAAACTACATCGTCTTCTTCCCCTTCTTGTTATTGTTGTTGTTGTTGCTCATGGATGTCACCTAATTCATCACTTCCTTCTTCCATCAACAAGGGCATGTGTCATTCTTCATTAGCACTCTCATGGCTTCCATCATTAACTTATTCATGAAACACTATATCTCTGCTCGCAAAAACTTTATGAGCAGAGGGATTAAATATTTTGTAAGCCTTAAATTCTGTACAATACTTAACAAAAATAAATTTGATGGCCTTTGAATCCAGTTTCTTTCTATCTTCCTTTGGGACATGAGCAAAGGCTTTAGAGCCAAAAACACTAAAATGCTTAATTGCAGGCTTATAGCCAAATAAAACTTCAAAAGGAGTTTTGAAATCTAAACTTCTTGTTGGACTCCTATTCTTTAGATATACTGCAATACTAATTGCTTCATTCCAAAACCCATTAGAAAGATTCTTACCTTTTAACATACTGCGAGCACACTTTTGAATACTTCAAGGAGTTCAGAAGTATGGTTGAAAAGCAGACAGGTAAAAGCATAAGGATTCTTCGCTCGGATCAAGGGGGAGAGTACAAGACGGTTTGAACCGTCACTCCATTAAGACATTTCTTCATTAATCTCAACAGTTTCAAGGTCATTTATGAGCGGAAAGAGGCTTTCTCATAATTGTAGAAAGGGATATTGTAAATTAGGTAACATTGATCATTGTTGTGTAGAGATATTGTTTCATAAATATTATATTAAAAGAAAGAAAATAATATGTGTACTAAAAAAATAAAAACATTAATAACAAAAAGATTTCAACGTCTGTTATAAATAACATAATTTTACTTCAACTTTATCTATACAAGATTGATCTTGATCGGATCATTTTATTGTTTGGCATTTATCTTGATGCTTTCAGAGTGGAAAAATGTGGAGAAACTAACTCATAGAACCATTTTTACGGACGGGACCCAATTTGGAAAATCGGGTTTTGAAACATTCCAGGAGCATTTTGAGGAATCAAATGAAGTTTTACTCTAAGCACAGAGACCTTTTCAATGGTTCAAGAATCAAGTCAATCGAAGTCTATATGTGAAAGTTATGCCACTTAGAAGTTGATCTTCCTATTTTCACTACCACAATTTGAAAGGATGTCACATCAACCTCCATTATTCATGAAAAATGTGTTAGCCACGTGATTATGACGAATAAGACTTAAAAGAGTATATATTGTAACTATGGTTAAGAGTTGAGGTAGTCAAACCTAACCACGAGTAGGTTATTGGGATGTGTTATAATCAGACAACTAAGAGGAAAATGGTTACATTTTTTCGAGAGCAACCTCACCTTCCAACTGGGTTTTTCTCCCAAAAGGGTTTAACAGATCATATTTTGTGTCAAATGTGTGAGAGATTTTATTTCCTTGTTCTCTATTTTCTGCATAATTTTAATTCACTTGCCTACACTATTGAGAGTAATCTACAAATCCATAAATCTAAAAATAAATAAAATTGTAAGTGTAGAATTTCATATTTTAAATATAGTTTTATGAGCTCTGTTGTTGTGGTGAACTCTCTAGTGCAATATCCACTATAGTTTACAGATCGAAGATAAAATAATTGATAGTAAAAAAAAAAATCATCCATAATGTTGTTTACTCTTTATTACGAGGGAGATGTGTAGTTCCTTTACATGTGATATTTAAAATAATATTGATGTCACAACCAACTCTAAAATTTTATCTTATCCTCAATCAATATCTATATATATATATATATATATATATATATATAGAGGGATATATATATATATATATATCTATATATATATATATATATATATATATAGATAACCAAAAAAATATTCACATGAATGGATCTCTTGAATAAATTACATGAATATCCATGCTAACTTCATACAAATATAGATAGGGAAAAAGTTTAAAAGATATATTAATGGTGAGAATAAATAAAATATATCCATGCTTAAGAGAGAAAAAAATTGAAATTAAAAAAATTCAACTAATTCCTACTTAGTAGGTTTCAAATGTAGATTCAATATGCATATTAAGTAAAATATTTCAATAAAATTCGTACATGTCTTAGGTGTGACACTTTTTAAGTAAAGGATTATGTTTTTAGATATTCTCAAACTAATTGGTTCCTACATTGGTGTCTAGTGGAGAGATTTGCTCAACCAAGGTGTGATGCTTTTTATGTAAAAGGAGTATGTTCTTAGATATTCTCAAACTAATTGGTTCCTACATTGGTGTGTGGTGAAGAGATTTGCACAACCAAATTGATTGTGCGATCAAGATAGATTCTCTATGTTGAGAAAGAACTCATGGATTTATATTGTAACATTTTTTTATTAATGTAAGTGTGCTTATACAATTTTAATTTGTTATGAGAGTTGGGCTTGGCTTACTCCCTCACAAATGCGCCAAATATCAAGAAAAGTAGAATGATCAGTTGTGTGTTTATTAATTAAAAAATAAACCTATTGTATTGAAACCGCGAGTTGTCATGCGAGATGTTGCTTATTATGGGCATCATTATGTTAATTGCATATTCTTGAAATATCTTGAAATATGATAGTCAAGAGAGGGGGAAAACAATTTACCTTTCTCCTGACCATCAAATTCCAAGATATTCTCAAAACCTACAATTGATATAAGTTCACTAACTTATTATTAAGAAAGAGACAGTGTCATAATCACTGTCATAAGCCAATTTGGGTTAAAAATGAGCTCACTATCAAAGTGAAAGAGGGCATGAGGTTATTTGATGCAGGGATCCCTCTCGATCCCTGCATCCTTGCAATAGCTGTCAAACTCCTTGGAAGTAAACTCACCACCATTGTCAGTTCTTAAACACTTTATTGTTCTACCAGTGTTGTTTTCTACCAACGCTCTAAACTACTTGAAAACTGTAAAAACATCAGACTTCTTTTTCAACATGTAGACCCATACTTTCCGAGAAAAGTCATCAATAAATGACACAAAATATGACGAGCCACCATATGACGCTGTAGGGGCTGGACCCCAAACATCTGAATGGATATAATCAAGTATGCCTTTACTAGTATGTTTGTCTGTTTTAAACTTTTGTTTACTTTGTTTACCAAACAGACAATGTTTACAGAAATCCAATTTTCCAGATCTTAGATTAGGAAGTAACTTTCAGTCAGCCAAAATTTTCAATCCTCTTTCACTCATATGCCCCAATATTTGATGCCATAAGTGAATGGAACTATTGTCATGTTCAGACACAGACACATGATCTGACCTAGTTCTACCTTCTAACTGAAATAGATTTCCTACTTTCTTAGCTTTCATAACTAGTAAGATGCCTTTGTAAATTTTCATTACTCCACCTTGAATTACAGTTTTATATCCATTTGAATCAAGTGCTCCTAATGAAATCAAATTTTTCCTTAAATCTGGTACATGCCTCACATCAGTTAACATTTTGGTTGTGCCATCAAACATTTGTAGTTGTACACTTCCTATTCCAACAATACTGCACGTGACATCATTACCCATGTACATGACTCCATCATCAACTGATCTATATGTTTTAAACCAATCTCTATGTATACACATGGGGTTAGATGCCCCGGAATCTAACAACCAATGTTGATCATGTTTTGAAACATTAACAGGCAATACCTCATCACTCATACCTGAACCAGATACTGAACCTGTATCTGTGGTGTTGGCTTCCTTCTTTTCTGTCGAAGAGCCTTCTTTAGCAGCCTGCTTTCGCTTCCAGCAATCCTTTTTCAGATGTCCAGCCTTGCCACAATGCCAGCACTTCACCTTTGGCTTCTTTCCTTTGGACTTTGAGCGAGAGTCACTATGCTTTCCCCCGGAGTGTCTCTCTCTTGAGCGAACTCTGGCCATCATTACCTCTGATGTAGAGGTGTCTGCATTCGACATCTTCCTCGTCTCCTCAGCCAACAAGGCTCCAACAACATCGTCAAACTCAAGGATTTCTGAGGTACTAAAGCTTATGGAAGTAACAAAGTGATCCCAGGATTCGGGCAATGAACATAATAGAGTTATTGCCTTATTCTCTGAATCAAATTTCACATCTAGACTGTCTAATTGCACCAGTAAGGTATTAAAAACATTTAGGTGATCAGCAATTGAGGTACCTTCTTTCATCCGCAAACTGTAAAGCTGCCATTTCAGGAGAATCCGATTTGTCAAAGATTTCGTCATATAGAGCTTCTCAAGCTTCGACCACAAGCCTGCGGCGGTTTTCTCTGACACAATGTTGAACAGAACATCGTCTGCCAGACATAACCGAATTGCGCTCAGAGCTCTATCGTCCATCTCATCCCATTCATCCTCCGTCATGGAAGGAGGCCTTTTGTTTTTCCCCAACAGTGCTTTCACCACACCTTGTTGAACCAGCAGATCGTGCATCTTTACCTTCCAGATCTCGAAATTATTTTTCCCATTAAATTTCTCAATTTCAAACCGGGCACTTTGAGTTTTCGCCATTTGTATCAAAAAACACAATAATCTCCAAAACAAACGTTTAAATACCAGCAATTTAAAAAACAAACTGCTTATGCCTTTGTTTTTACACAACCAAAAAAAGAAACTAACTTATTGCTGTGAAAAATTACAGTATATAAACTGAGCACCAAGCTTTTAATCTGAGGTTTGCTTGTATTTTCGAAAAAACTAAGCGTCTTTAAATAATGAAGGCAGTGAACCCCTGCAAATCGCTTTGCTGGAGATAAGACTCAGCGTTTCAGTCCATCTCTAATAACCAGTTGTATCTATTTGGTAAGTGAGAGCGCTACTGTCGCACGACTCCAAACCTTACCATACGGGGAATGGGGCAATTGCTAACGGCCTCCCATAATTTTTTGCTGTTGTTTGCCAATAAGAAAGAAATGCGTGCACAGAAATTGCAAAATTATGGGCTTCTTTTTCAGTATGTAAACGGAGAAAATTCGTTCTAACGAGTATTAGTATTCAACAGGCTAATAGTCATCGCAAGCTTCATACCCATTCACTCCAACCTGAGTGCTTGCGTTATCTCACTGAATGGATGACACTTGAAAGAGCATTACAAACTGCGTATACACTTGAAAGAGCATATAACTACGCTGTTTTTTTTAGAAATATATTCACGCTGTTTTAAACAACATACCCACGCTGTTTTGATAACATATCAACACCGTTTTTAAAACTATCCACGCCGGTTTCAAAAACGTAAATCCGCACCGTTATAACAAATGCTCACGCAGGTTTTGGTTTTAAATTTAATTCATACCGTTTTCAATACACGCTGTTCTCCGCATCGGAATGGTTTGAAGAGCGCCCACCGAATCCAACGCTGATCAAGTGCTACCGAATCACTTTACACAGCGCACCTCCAATCACAACGCACAGCAACGTATACGCAGCAGCAAACATCCACGATCACGCCAATCCACCTCCAGTACATCCACG
Organism: Pinus tabuliformis; assembly: GCA_031772625.1. Taxonomy (NCBI): domain Eukaryota; kingdom Viridiplantae; phylum Streptophyta; class Pinopsida; order Pinales; family Pinaceae; genus Pinus; species Pinus tabuliformis. The sequence continues at coordinate 645,774,509 of CM062813.1, forward strand.
ATCACTCCAATCCACCTCCAGTATAGCAGCAAACATCCACGAGTTGCTGCGTTAAATGGTGCGTATTACATGAAGCAATTGCTGGTGCGCACTGTAGCAAGGGAGCAAATCTTTGCTGTTGGGAGCGCGGAGTTGTGTTGCCGGAGCGCTGGTGGACCGCCAAAGTGCTGGAGGTAGGCAATGTTCTCGCATTAATTCCAAGTTCTGGTCAGTAATGAATACTGTGCGTGTTTTTTTTTAATTGCCCGAATTCCATGAAACCTGTTCAACTGAAAGAAATATAAACAGAGCATATGGGAGAGATGCTAAGATTTGCTATGCTTTTGCTTCAAAACCTGTGCGTGTTCGGGGATTTTGCTTAGGTTTATACAGTCATGAGCGATTGTAGGATTTTGAATGATATTTATGAAAGGTTTCGTATATTTGAATCTGATTAATGCGAGATTTGATGCACAAGCAATAATTTCTACAGCCATAGTGAGACAGTAAGAAATAATTGTGTGAAGTTGCAAATCGAAAACATTACAATCTAGGACACAAACAACCTGTCACGCTCCTGCAAGATTGTAACGGAAGCATCTTGAAACATTATAAATATTAAGAGTGCGCAGTCAATTTTTTTTTAAAACGCAGTGCCAGTTGTATGTGGGAATGTTTATGCGCAGTCAATGTTTATGTGCTGGGACATCTGGTGCGTATGTGCATATTTGTGTGCTGGGATATTGAAGTTTTTTTTAAAAAGGACGTATATTATTTTTTTGAGAAGTGCATATGGCAGAAAGTTTTTTTTTATAAGTGCAAAGGGCAGTTTTTTGTTTTAAAGGCAAAGGCAGAAAGGCATAGGCAATTTTTTTTTTGCTGGTTGGATATTGGAGATTATTGTGTTTTTTGTTGATACAAATGGCGAAAACTCAAAGTGCCCGGTTTGAAATTGAGAAATTTAATGGCAAGAATAATTTTGAGATCTGGAAGGTGAAAATGTACGATTTGCTTGTCCAACATGGTGTGGCAAAGGCGTTGTTGGGCAAGTCCAAACAGCCTTACAACATCACAGATAATGAGTGGGCCGAGATGGATGAAAGAGCGATAAGTGCTATTCGACTGTGTCTCGCTGATGATGTCCTGTTTAATATCGTGTCGGAGACAACAACGGCTGGTTTGTGGATGAAACTGGAGAAACTGTACATGACCAAATCCTTAACCAATAGGATTCTCCTGAAGCGACAACTGTACAGTTTGCGAATGAAGGAAGGTACATCGATTGCTGATCATTTAAATGCTTTTAATACTCTTCTTGTGCAATTACAAAGTATAGAAGTAAAAATTCAATCTGAGGATAAAGCTATTACTTTATTGTGCTCGTTGCCCGAATCATGGGATCATTTTGTTACTTCTATAAGTCTTAGTTCATCAGAAACTATTGAGTTTGATGATGTAGTTGCATCCTTATTATCGGAAGAAACAAGGAGAAGGTCGCATTCTGAAACCTCTACATTAGAAGCTATGATGGTTAGAGGTCGTTCGAAAGAAAGACACTCCAGGAGGCCGAGCGACTCACGTTCAAAGTCGAAAGGGAAGAAGAGTAAGCTAAAGTGTTGGTTTTGTGGCAAATCAGGGCATTTAAAGAAGGATTGTTGGAAGCGACAACAACAAACTTCAAAAGCAGAGTCTTCGACAGAGAAGAAGGAGGCAAATACAACAGATACAGGTTCGACATCTGGTTCAGGTATTAGTGATGAAGTATTATTAGTGAATGTGTCAAATCATGGTCAACATTGGTTGTTAGATTCCGGTGCATCAAACCACATGTGTATCCATAAAGAATGGTTTAAAACATATAAATCAATTGATGATGGTGTTGTGTACATGGGTAATGATGTAACATGTAATATTTTGGGAATTGGGAGCATACAACTGCAAATGTTTGATGGGACAACAAAAATATTAACTGATGTGAGGCATGTACCAGATTTAAGAAAAAATTTGATTTCATTAGGAGCACTTGATTCAAATGGATATAAAACTGTAACTCAAGGTGGAGTAATGAAAATTTACAAAGGCATCTTACTAGTTATGAAAGCTAAGAAAGTAGGAAATCTATTTCAGTTAGAAGGAGGTATAAGGTCAGATTTTCTGTCTACTGTGTCTGAACATGACAGTAGTTCCATTCACTTATGGCATCAAAGATTGGGGCATATGAGTGAAAGAGGATTAAAAATTTTGGCTGATCGCAAGTTACTTCCTAATCTAAAGTCTGGAAACTTAGATTGTCTGTTTAGAAAACAAAGTAAACAAAGGTTTAAAACAGGCAAACATACTAGTGAAGGCATACTTGATTATATCCATTCAGATGTTTGGGGACCAGCCCCTACAACTTCATATGGTGGTTCGTCTTATTTTGTATCATTCATTGATGAATTTTCTAGGAAGGTTTGGGTCTACATGTTGAAGAGAAAGTCTGATGTTTTTTCAGTTTTCAAGCAGTTTAGAGCATTGGTAGAAAACAGCACTGGTAGAACAATAAAGTGTTTAAGAACTGACAATGGTGGTGAGTTTACTTCCAAGGAGTTTGACAGCTATTGCAAGGATGCAGGGATCGAGAGGCATAAGACCACGGTTTATACTCCTCAGCAAAATGGAGTTGCTGAACGCATGAACAGGACTCTTCTAGAGAGAGCAAGGAGTATGCTGAGTAACGCTGGGTTGCAAAAGGAGTTGTGGACGGAAGCAGTGGCAACAGCTTGTTATGTGATAAACCGATCTCCATCGACGGCGATAGACTGCAAGATTCCGCAAGAGGTATGGAAAGGACACCCTTGTGACTATTCTAAACTCAGAGTGTTTGGTTGTGATGCATATGCTCTAGTGCCTAAACATCAGCGAACTAAGTTAGATCCAAAGTCTAAAAGGTATATCTTTGTTGGGTATGGTGTTGGAACAAAGGGATATAGATTGTGGGATCCTACTACCCGCAAAATCATCATCAACAGAGATGTAAAGTTTAATGAATCCTCTCTTGTACAGTTAGATGTAGATAGTAGATTGAAACAGGATGATGTATCTGATTTTCAGCACATTCAGTTTGATAGCATTTCTAATGATAGTCATGATGACCATAGTTCAGATACTAGTCATGAACAGGTTTCAGAATCAGAACATGAACAGGGTTCAGGTTTAGATCATGAACAGGTCTCAGATACTGATCGGCAAGAAGTTCCTACAGATGGTAGTCAGCCAATCGAGGAAGCACCAGAAACATCCTTAAGGAGGTCGACAAGAATCAAACGGCCACCGAGAAGGTATGATGATTATGTCACTTCTGTTGCATTTACTGCTAATGACGATGAACCTCTGTGCTATCAGGAAGCAATAGAAGGTTCGAAAAGTGATAAGTGGAAAGCAACCATGAAGGACGAAATGATGGCCTTGGGTAAGAACGGCACATGGGATCTGGTTGAGCTTCCGAAAGGCAGGAAAACTGTGGGGTGTAAATGGGTTTTCAAGCTGAAACGGGGTGTGAATGATACGGAAGACAGGTACAAAGCACGGCTGGTTGCAAAAGGGTTTTCTTAGAAAGCCGGTATTTATTTTCATGAGATTTTTTCACTAGTGGTTAAAATTGTTTCAATTAGAAATGTGTTAGCATTAGTGGCTTTGCTTGATTTAGAGTTGCAGCAGTTAGATGTTAAGACTGCATTTCTACATGGTGACTTAGATGAGGAAATATATATGGAACAACCAGAAGGGTTTGTTCACCATCGCAATGAGAAATTTGTCTGCAGGCTCAAGAAGTCATTATATGGCCTGAAGCAGTCGCCTCGGCAGTGGTATAAGAAGTTTGATTCTTTCATGTTGAGTCAGAAATATGTTAGAAGTGAATATGATCATTGTGTTTATTTTAAACAGTTGAATAATGGCATATTCATTATCTTGGTATTGTATGTTGACGATATGCTTTTAGCAAGCAAAAGCATAGAAGAAATCAACAGGTTGAAGGCTCAGATGGCAAGGACATTTGATATGAAAGATCTAGGAGCAGCAAGACAGATTTTGGGCATGGAGATTTTCAGAGACAGGAGCAATGGTAAGCTATGGCTATCACAACAAAAGTATATTGAGAAAATACTTTTGAGGTTTGGTATGAATAATGTGAAGCCTGTTTCAGTCCCTTTAGCTTCCCATTTTAAGGTTTCTTCGAGTTTATGTCCTAATACAGATGAAGAAAAGGATTATATGTCTCGAATTCCATATGCCAATGTAGTAGGGTGTTTAATGTATGCGATGGTTTGTACTCGACCAGATATTTCACATGCAGTTGGGGTTGTCAGCAGGTACATGGCAAATCCGGGTAAAGAACACTGGTCAGCAGTGAAATGGGTGCTTCGGTATTTGAGAGGCACAAGTAGTTATTGTATTTCTTACAATAAGAGTAGTGAATTTGTTTGTGGATATGTTGATTCCGATTTTGCAGGTGATTTGGATAAGAGAAGGTCAACTTCAGGGTACGTCTTTACTCTTGCAGGTGGAGCTATAAGCTGGATGTCAAAGCTACAGAACATTGTTGCTTTGTCCACTACTGAAGCAGAATACATTGCTGCTTCGCATGCTTGCAAAGAGGCGGTTTGGTTGAAAGGTTTGCTTGGTGAGTTTGGTAGGTTACAGGACAACATCAGGTTACTTTGTGATAGTCAAAGTGCAATACATTTGGCTAAGAATCCGGCCTATCATAGTAAATCAAAGCATATTCCAATTAAGTATCATTTTGTAAGACAGGTTATCACTGAAAGAGGAGTCTCTCTTGAAAAGGTGCATACAAAGGAGAACTGTGCAGACATGTTCACGAAACCAGTTTTGTTGGAGAAGCTACGCTGGTGTTTGGCTTCTCTTGGCTTGCAGAAAAGATAAAATAATAATAACAGGGCATCAGGCGAATTGTTGTCAAGATGGAGATTGTTGAGATTTTCTGTTTGGAGCAAAATAGGAAAATCTCAGCTAATGACAACAATAGAATTCAGGTCCTAGATTAACTCCAGTTTGTTGGGAGGGAGTTAATGCCTCCTATATTTGATGTGAGGGAGTTAATGAGGCTGTTAGATTCTCTATGCTATATAACAGGCAATCATTCGGATGGTTTGCCATGAGAGTGAGAGTTTTATGAGGTTTTTCATTATGTAATCTCCTGTTTGATTAATAAATTGTCGATGCCTATGTTGTGTGGACGTAGCCCAGATTGGTTGGGTGAACCACGTTAAATACTGTGTCATATGTGCTTGATATTCTGCTGTGTGTTTATTTAATTTTTGCTGTGCCTCTGGACCAACACCAACTTCCAAGTCATTTTCAAAACTATCAAAGCTTTATGGAGACAAAGCTCCAAAGAGAGGTTTGACATGAAGAAGAAATTCAAATTCCTTATTGTAAACATTTTAGTTTATTTATTATAGAAAGTATGAATTCTAGTTCTAAAAGAACTATGGATAGAGATAAGATTGAATAGATCAAATTTTCAGCGAGAAAAACTACCTTTTGAGGCACAAGAGATTTAGAGAATGAATCATGAGAGATTTAAGGAATAAATCATGGAGTAATCTTAGAATATATCTATATATATATATATAGATATATATATATATATATATCGCTTTATTCTATATGTTATTTGTCATTGTAAGCCTAAGGGCAAAGCTAATGGTCAAATGAATGGGAAATCAGGCCATAGAGAAACACACATGTTTTTTCTAGATGTATGTACAGTTTATGAATTATCTTGTGTATCTGTGTGATTAAGAATAATTCTAGTCTTTTTGAAAGCTAGAATTAGCAGAGTTTCATCATCTATATGCATCCAGAAACTTATCGATTAATTTATAAATCTATCATGTGAAGGAGTAATCCTATGTAAGGATTAAGGACAATTTGAATGAAGTGAACCAAAAAATTGCAAAAGGATGTGTATAGAGTGGCTTTGAAGCCAATTAAGTTTCTTTGCCTTATGAGGGTTGATTTCCAGTTGAGGTAAGATAGGTTTTGGTGCTGAGTGCAGTTGCATTGAGACCTTGCATTGGAAAAAAAAAATGTTGACAATGAGGAACAAAGCCAACAAATGAATTGCAATGGAAATGTGGTCATATTGGAAGGAGGCAATTGTCTTGGAGATTAAGCTAAAGTGAGGGATATCAGTTACAATTTTACATGCCTATCTTTGACAAGCTAACGTTGCCTCCTTACAAAGGAGGAATCGCCCTTGGGAAACAAAAACGGTCGTGATAAAAAAATTGTTGAAATAGTCGCCATAAGAAATGTAATCGGGGTGCATTGGAGGAATTAATTTTTTTTTATGTTAAATGAATAAAGACAAGAGAAAAGTGACAAAGGTGTTGTCATGTCATGGAGTTCAAACTTGTAGTGAAGGGTAAAAAGGTTTGGTTTAGTTCCGCATACAAAGTCTAGAAATGTGAGTTGAATCATTGGAGATTGGCTCAATGTTCAGTTAGTAGCTTAGCAGACTATTTAAATGATGTTTTCGATTTGAATGTGTAATACCCCTTGGTAAATTTATTTTTATGACTTTTATATTGAACTTATGGCTAAAAAGTCAAAATGGGACAAGTGACATGATGTGACAATGTAAATATTTATTTTGAATTGATAAAAAGAGAAACTATTTTGTTTGTTATTATTCTCGAAAATAAGTTAAAAGTTATCATGTGAGATTAGACTCCTAATTGCCAAGAAAATAGTGGGAATAAGGTATGCCCAAGAAGGGGCAGAAACAAAAGAAAGAAAAAATTCTCCTTTTTTCCATTCAGTTGAACTGTTGGCAAATATAGACCACCAAGAAATTCATGATTGGAGATAAATGTCATGAGGTGGAACTTGTGTAAAGAGGACTACGATAGATAAAGGCATTCAATTTGTAAAGAAAGGCCAATGGGAGAGAAATATTGGGCTTGAACCCTAAAACCAGAAGGATGCTACTAAAGGGTAAAGGAAGAGAAGTTGAAGAAAGGATCCTAAGTTGTTTTCCTTGCAGGGAGGATTAGAGCTCGAGGGGAACTACTGTAAAGTGTATTTCATGGTTGGGAGAAACATGGAAGCATTTAAATTATTTTCAAGAATCGTTAGATAAGTATACAAGATATATGAAAATGAATCTATGATAAGTATGCGCTTTTCCTCAATTTAGAGTTTTGAATAAATTAGGTAGGAAAGTTTTGTATAACCTTTGTGTCTCCTATATGTATTTAAGTAAGTGAATGAATATGAATTGTTAACCTTTTTGAAATGGAATGTTTGTGTATATATGTATATTTGGACTAACTTGTTGCAGGAAAATTGGAGGCACAAGAACATAGGACCTTATTTAGGGGTTTGAACAGAAACATAGACCAGAGACTACCCCGGTAAACACTATACAGTGGATAGGAACAAAAGAAAAATAGTGAGATGTGGCTATGGTAGAAAACATGCCAAGAAAAAATAAAGTGCATACCATTGCATTAAAAAAAAGGGACATCCTTATGTAGTAGATTGTGTTTGAATAATTGCAAGCAAGGTATAAACATGCAAGTATATATGCAAGTCATATACATTTATAATAGAGTCATTTAGTATAATAATCATTACCATTAAATAAAGAGTAGTAAATTTATGCCCAAGTTAGTTGTGCAAGCCATGAAAAGGAAAATAACCTCATCGATTAGCCCAGGGGACAAGAGGTTTGGGAAAAAGAAGTAATACGACCTAAAGAGAATCTCGGTGGTCCCCCATGATTAGAGTCCTTCAAGCCTCTGGCCTAGTCTTGGGCTTGCTAAATTTAAAATAATAGTTACATAACTATATAACTAATTTAAGCACAATACATAAATTGTAGTGAAATATAGATTGAATGTAAAGAAAAAAAAAATTCCATAAATACTGAAAATACCATGATAATTGCATGTAAGAACACTTGAAATTATAATGACTTGTTTTCAGGGTAAACAAAACAAAATCGGATTTTAAGGGATTACAAACCCTAATTGGGAATATAATGGTATGTGATAATTTAAATAGGAAAGAATTACATAATTATGTCTTCCCAAAATGAAAGAAATATTTATTGTTTGACCTTACAGGCTTCAGACTCAAGTAATACATAAGTTAAAGAAACACTGCCTGGGTATATCTATTTTATTGACATGCATAGTAAAATTATAAGAGAATAAAATACAATTTCTATTCTGGAAATATTATAAGTAGAGTTACATTCTCGTCCATATGGGTATTGGTTGTATATCAAAATATAAAAGAAAAAAATCTGGAAATTAGTAGAAGGGGTAAACCCTCATTATAAAAATTACAGTGATCATAAAAAAAAATTGTCTACAAAAACTTGACATTTTCCCCGGGCACTTTAAATAAAACTTTATAGATATGGAAATAACCAAATAAGGATGATTCTGGCCAATTAAGGCCTCTATGTAAGAACCCTAAACTCAAGAAAATTCTCATGTGAATTGGACAAGTTGAAGCCTTTTAATGGCATCGATAACCTGTAAAAGATAAAGGAAAATGAGCACATGTAATAGCCATGGTGAAAGGAATAGAAATTGTGAACGTCTAGTTCCAAGAAATGTTGGACCAAAAATCCCAACGCAACCAAAACTGACCTCTGAAGAAACAAGAAGAGTCCCTTGGTTATGTTGTCGATTCTCTTAAGAAATTAGTATAATGAAATGTGTGAAGAGGAATGATCGTAGCAACTGGAATGTTTACCTTTGGCAAAGGGAAGTGAAATCTCTCCATCACAACCTTACTACAAAACAAACATGTGTCATAATTGAATATATATATATATATATATATATATATATATATATATATATATATATATATATATATATATATATATATCCCTTTTGAAAGAGGACAAGTTAGGTTTTAAAATTAAGGCTAGATTTTGAAGAATTTTACCTTACGAAAACCACAAGAATTAAGTGCCCATGTTATGAACCATGGAGCAGACAGACACCATAACCAAAACACTCATGAAAAGTCATCTTTTGACTTATGCATTCAAAGACATCGATTATCAAAGAAAAAAAGAACTAGCTATCGAAAATACCCAAAACCTTAGCAATATGTAGCAAATAAGTTTCAAAGGACAAGGGTAAAGGTTGAATGCAGACCTGGTTGTAAAACCTTTCCTTGGCTTGTAACCGAATTTCACCTTTGCCAGTGTGTGGAATAAGACTAGCAAAATTCATTGAGAAAATCTTCATATTTGCAGGAAAAACCCTAGTTTTATAGTCTAATCCTCACTATAGTAGAGCCAAATCCCTAACCTCCAAAGTGATAGGCAGTTAAGATTAAATCATAGACTTCTTAGATCAATGATGGAGATCAGTTTTAAGTGATTTAAATAATTTAATATTTATATATTTAAGTCATTTAAATAATTTAATATTTATCCTTGGATAAAGATCAACATAAAGTCAACATTAATTAAATAACTAAGCAACATACTTTTTCCTAGGTTAAAAATTTAGAAAGAATATCATATTAGTTGCTCCTTTTGAACAACCACCCAAAGAGGGCTTCTCTCTTGAATTCCAAGACACCAAGTTTATGCTGAAGACCTTCCAAATATACAAAATCAACATTACTTAGGGTAGTTGTGCTCCGAGAGGATATATTTCAATTGGGAAGTGGTGATTTTGGAGATGATTTTGTATATGTTGAGATTAGATCTTAAGTCATTTAAATAATTTAATATTTATCCTTAGATAAACATTAGCCCAAAGTCAACATTAATTAAATAATTAAACATTGTACTTTTTAATAGGTTAAAAATTTAGGAAGTAGATCATATTAGTTGCTCCTCTCGAACAACCACCTCAAAAGGACTTCTCTCCTGAATTCCAAGACAAAAAGTTTATGAAGAAGAGCTTCTAAAGCTACAAAATCAACATTTCTTAATGGAGATATGATTTGAGAGGATATATTTCAAGTGGAGAGTGGTGATTTTGGTGATGATTTTGCATATGGTTTTACATAATAAGATGTGTTGGAATAGTTCAAAGGAAAAAGGGTGATAAAATTTAGGGATTAGGGATATGAACATAACATTGAACAATGTCAATATTTCCCCAAAAGAGTGAGACAAATTTACCACTCTTAATAGACCATCACCCAAAACATCAAAGCATTCCAAATAGAATTCAATGGGAGTCCATTTGAACTTGGGATCTTCCCTTTTTGAAAGTTATGGAGCAACTGATTAGGCTCTGGTTTTGTGATCTCGACCATCATATTTTCATTTTTCTCTTGGTTTACAAATCTAGGGAAGAGTTCAATGACCTTTAGGACATAGTTTATCGATGCTTTATTTTCTATTGAAAGATTCCCTTGAAATGTCTACAACCTTCCAGGGAGATGCCTTGGAAGGAGGAGACCAATTATCCATCTAATATTTTAATCTCCCAAATGGTATTTATGGATTTATGATGGTTTGCAATCCTATGGAATATTTTGTGTTTTCATCCCCCACTTGAAGCCATAGGGCTCTGCTTTTCATACGTCACTCCTTTTATTTATCTAGAAGATTTTTTCTTCTATTTGCTTATAGGGCTTTGACATATTCATTTTTATCAGCAATATCAAGTTCATATGAGCTCTAACCATGTGTGACCTTCAATGTTTTCTAAGGCCTTCATGTCTCGAGTCTTTATTTTCACCTAATTTAAGATAAATGACTTGGACAATTTTAATTTTTTTTGTAATTGAATATAGGGGATTCAAAGGAAATAGGGGAGAAAGGGCACCGAGATTGTTTTATAGGCTCATGAAGGGAGGGATATTCAAACCAACAGGGGTTTAGCCTGAAGGGACTGGGTGTTTTAGGGGGAGTAGAATTGAGTTCAAGGAGAATAGTGAGATGATCCAAGTCTCCACCTATGGTTACCCATTGGTGCATTCAAATATTTTTATTGATTAGAGGTTCAACAATCAAGAAATAATCTAGGTGTTTTGAGATCTTAATCATCCTAACTCGATTATTTGACCAGGTAGTAAATTTATCTTTTTTTTTGTGGGGGGGGGGGGGTGAGATCTATGAGGCCAGTGCCATCTAGATGTTCCATGAAAAAAATATGTGAGGGGATCCAAAGTGGCCAAGGGACCTATTGTAGCTGCTACAACAACCGCTCCAAAAATCAGGGGACCCTTAAATTTTTGGAGCCCCTACACTAGGTCAAGCCTTCAGCCCCACCAGGTTTTGCCTGAAAAGTTCATTAGTCTTAACAAGCCTAAGGAGGAATCTAAGTTTCAGCTAAGTTAAACCAAGTCGTCAGTTCCTGCCTTGGTAGGTCGGTCGCAGGGTCAAAACGTGACTATAGCTAATAATTGCAACCATGGCAAGTATTTCGACCACGACAACTCGTAGGTCACAAGGTCGCGCCTCCACCCTCATAAAGTTCTTGCAATTTTGCGACTTTCCGAGTCACATAAGTCACAAGGTCGCAATACACCTCGCTTCCTCGTCAATCATATGTGCGACTTTGTGACTATGCAACTCTGCGACTCGCAAGGTTGAAAGGTCACAAGGTCACAAGGTCACTCTGCATCCTTCCATCCTCCGACGTGACCACGCGACCCATGCGACTATGCGACCTCCTAGGTTGCATGGTCACATTGGTCGCAATAGATGCACTCCTCACCCTCGCGACCCCACACGTGCGATTATCTTATAAATAGGAAGTCACACAGTCACATTTTTCAAGGCTTTGTTGGTCACACGGGAAGCTAGAAGTCCCTTCGCTTGAAGTTCGCACACGCATCCAGCTCCTGTAAGTAACGGTCCTCCCTCCTGCAATCATTGTTTCCTTCCAAGTGTCACTTTCTGCCCCTCCCGAGCTCTAGCTTACCCTCGCACTAGGGTTATCCTTTATTTTTTACTTAGCGTTTCTCTCATTTCGTGCTTGACAGTTTGCCCTAGCCTCTTCACCACATGCTTGCACCTAAAAAGTGTGTTTTATCTTAACCCTGATCCCCTCATTTTTATCAGTAAGCATAAAATCCACTCTTCTAAGGGCGACCCTGGCCTCCCAAGGCCATTTAGAGCCTTCTCTAAGCTTCTCTAAGCCTTAGTCGCGCGTCCTATGGCCGCAATACCATTCCCCATGCGACTTCACGATTTTGCGACCTCCATCTGGTTGCGACTTGCGACCACCATCCTGTTATGAGACTTGTGACCAGATTTCCTAAATCTTGACCTTGTAACCTCATTTGCATCGCGACCTATGATCTCAGTCGCTTGATTGCATTCTTGAAATCTGCAACCGTGCGACTTGCCTTCCCCACAACCTTCCTGTCACCGACTAAGACTCCTCTTTGTTTTACGGTCTCAATTGATTTTCATTGCATCTCTCTCATCGTGGGACTGTGTTTTTCACATGCCAGGTGACGTTGATCTCTAGTGCATATCCATTTCTTCTTTCAAAGACAAAATGGGTCACCCGACCGCTAAAGTTGCTTGAGGCACCTCGGGAAGCGGGGCATGGAAGGCCAATCTAGAAGAAGAGCCACCTATCTTCGGAGACACTGCTTGCAACATAAGTAAAACCACCAGGCTCTCCTGGTATACTTTCCATGAGGAAATTTCTAAAAAAGATATTCCAAAAATGCAGGAGGACTTCCAAGTATATATCAATGTCAAGAATTCAAAGTTTCATAAAGTAGAGGCACATCCCCCAATTTTCCCGTGCATGGAAACCATCTAATGGATCTTGCAGTGTACAGATACAAATGACTGGATGATCAGGGGTCATGACAGGGCACCCATAGCCACCATCTCTCCAACAGACATCAACACCTACTACAGATTGCCTGAGAGGCAACAGACTTTTAACACCAAGTGGCTCGCCGAGTTCACAACCCCAACGAAAGACATCTTAAGGGAATGGTGGCAAGACCCAGCAAAATTCTGGGTCAAGACAGACCAAGCTTACAAGACAGAGGGGTTACGCAAAGTATATCAGTTAATCACTATGATGATGTGCCAGTTATATGGCAAGGCAGACTGTGATGTATTTTTTGGCACATGGGTCCCTCTCATGTATGTTGTCGCCACTCGAGGAACTATTTTTAATTGGGAAGGCATCCTCTCATCGTCTTTGAAGACAAACATAGATGCTGCCAAAAGACCACCCCCTGAGTAGCCTCTGGGATTTTATATGTCATCATACCTCCTTGATGCTATCTGTTTGAGGTGCTACTTCGAGCACCAGAGCTGTAATTGGGACACATCAGTGGCCCAACCTGTCCACTACCACTACAAAGTCTTCTGGGACACAGATTACAAAGGCATGTTGGATATAATATCCAAAACATTTATTATCCCATTATACCAACTATTTTTCGTGGAAGAATCACCTTGCATGTCACAGAGGGCCATGAAGACCATGGTCAAAGTAGCTCATTGGTTCCCCATTGATGAAGGAACAGTCGTCAGAGTGTTCAGTACTCATAAAGCTCCTCACACTCTTCCCAAGTTTGTTAAGGGATAGGACACTTTTGCGAGAGGTCTATTACCAATGACTTAGGGTTTCTTGAAGAATTGAACAAAGGAAAGCAGAAACCATGGCCACATTTTCCTCTCACTATTGGGGCATACGTGGTAGAAAGATTCAAACAGGTAGAAGCAGAAACCAAAGCTTTGAATGGGAGCCATTTCGTGACCCTGAATTACTGAACATATGACCCCGAGAATGTCGTGGCTGCCCATTGTAAGAAGGCATAATTCAATTGGTATTATGCCCACACCAAGAAGGACCTCGAGGATGGGATTAGGAATTGGTATAACTCCATGAGGGCACTCAGCCCAAGTGAACAATAGGCCATAGAGGACGAGTTCCTCGACAATCCCCAAGAAGACGTAAGCCTCAAAGAAAGATTTTCAACCATGAAGAAACAATGGAATGAAACACCAAAGGGGATCGAGGAATCGTGGAAATGCAAAGGAAAAGAGGTTGAAGACCCCATAAGCAACAACGAGGAAGAGGAAGCCACACTCGTACAAAGAAATGCAAAATTGGCAAGGAAGAAGTGAGAGCTCAAGAGGCAAAGAGAACTGGAAAGAAAACAATCATAGCACTCCAGCAACCAGATCCATAATGAGAAAGGGAGAAAACAAGAAGAGGAGAAAAGGAAGCAGGAGGAAGAAAAGAAAGCACAAGACGAGATAGAGAGAAAAAAGCAAGAAGAAGCTGAAAAGAAAAAACAAGCAGAGGAAGTTGAGAGGAGAAAACAAGAGGAGGAAAAAATATTAGAAGAACAATAACAGAACATGGAGGAGGAAATAGAGAGGCAATGAGCACTAGCAGAGGGAGAAAAGAGGCAGTGGGAAGAAGAGCTTAGGATGGACAAGGAAAAGGAAACTAAGAAAAGTGAACAAGGGGAGACAAGAAAAGCAGTCGACTTCAGCACAGGACAAGGTGAGCTTCCTCCCTTAGATGTACCTCCCGCTACTCCCCTCACTGGTGGACACCTTCCCCTCCAAGAGCTGGGCATCTCAGAAGATCAAGATGAGGAGGTCTTAGATCTTACTAAAATCACATTTGATGAAATAAACCTCAAAATTATACAAGAGAGGAAGAAATATTGCAGCAGGAACCCAGCCAACCCGTTGTCAGTAACTACGACAACAGATATCGTGCCCAATATCATGACAAATCCTCAAATGATCATCATTGCCGGAACAACTTTTGTGGCCGCCATAGAACACAACATAGCCCGAATGAGTAAACAAATTGTAGACTTGCAAAACAGGTTGTATGCATCCGAGCAAAGGGCCACCGTGGTGGAACAGGAGAAGAAAAGGATGGAGGAGGAGAATGCAACACTCCGCTTATTACACACAAGCTCAACATAATTCCAAGCGATAATCACATCAAAAACAGAGATCCTGAGGGAGACCATGGCAGTAGTTTATGAGGAAATGACAAAACTTCACCACACTGTAGCACCCATCGTGGCCATTCAAACTCACACAAAAGAGAGGGTCACCATGCTCAAAGAAGCTATGACCACTTTGGATAGAATACACGAATGGTCTGAAAAGTACCTAGAAGCTCCGGCAATGGTCCCTAGGAAAGATTGGATCACTATGCAAAATACTAGGGTCCAACTTCGTATCAAAATTCAGTCCAAAGATAAATTAGCCAAAGATGCCGAGAGCGTGCTAGCATCCTATAGACAGTTGTTTAGAAGCTTGGAATCAATGATCCAACTACATGGGGTCCCCTCTATAGGGGAGGTTGGATAGGTAAAAAATCAGGAGGAGATCAACAATGAAGTACAAACATTTATATAGACATATAGAAAAGCAGCCCATACGAGAGATATGCCGATCACCAAAGAAAATATCAAGCGTTATGTAGTAGAACCAGTGAGGCTCTACACCAATCTGGGGACCTTGAATAATCATGTGCATGCCAAACGGAACATCCTCATCCTAGATGCACTTGAGTGCTTACACTGACATGATGAAGACCAACCACAGATCTCTCCTATTGCGGCAGAATACAGCCTATGGCACACTTATCTGACAGAACAGCTCAGGCTCAACATTCCAGAACTTTCCATCAGTAGATTAGTCAATTAGATTGATATCCATTTTTGTGACATTGTGTACTACAATAGCACAAAATTCCCTGTGAATGTGAAAGGTCATGTAGGATGCCAAGAGTCATCTGGTAAATTAAAGTCATGAGGTAGTCCAAGAGTCAAGGGTAGACCAAGGGTCACTTTTATCCTATAAATATAACCTCATGCCTCATTTGTAGAGGCTTTTTGCTGAGGACTATTTTGGAGATACAGACACACACACACACACACACACACACACACACACACACACACACACACACACACACACACACACACACACACACACACACACATATATATATATATTACCTAAGAGAATTGATGTCCTTCTAATTAATACAAGCGTTGATTGTACGTCTTCACTATTGGATTCTTCAAATTTCTATGTGCTTGTACCACAAGTATTTGCTTCACTTGATGGATCGAATGTTCCTGATAGCTATTTGATGTGTGGTCTCCTCACATGTTGTTTCATACTTCAAATCTG
This sequence comes from Pinus tabuliformis, assembly GCA_031772625.1. NCBI lineage: Eukaryota > Viridiplantae > Streptophyta > Pinopsida > Pinales > Pinaceae > Pinus > Pinus tabuliformis. Next base: position 645,790,644 of record CM062813.1, read on the forward strand.
GTTTTTCTACGTATGAATGGTATTTGGCTTACTAACTCTATACTCGTGCTGGTGAACTATTTATTTTGGTATTAGCATAATCTGTCTTGACTGCACAGTTATGTACGCTTATAAATGGTTGATTGTTGTGAACTGATTTGCAATCGTTAAGCATTATTTATCTAGTATAAATAAGCCTTATCTAAAGTCCTGCTAACAATAACTTTATATAAGGTTGTGTTGTTTACATTTTGGCTATTCATGGTATATGTGGTACAGGATATTTGTCAATTATTCTCTTGTGTTTATTAAATTTCATACATTCGATTAAGTTCATATCCCACCTCTACAAAACTGAATGACAGCCGGGCCTACATACCAGAAGGGATCCCTAGCACACACGGTGCAGGCTCTAGTTGGGAACCTACACTAGGGAGATCCCCTTGACTGTTGGTGTAAAATTCCAGCCCATCAACAGATTTGGCGCTAGAAGGAGGGCCATGGCAAGCACTAAAATCCCTCCTCACACAGAGACTTCCCATCAAGGAAGTAACCAACCTCAGCCTCCCACGCCCCCTGAGATACCATACAATCCCCCTTTCGGGCCACCCTTCACAAAACCACTCCGGGAAGAATCCCATATTCCCCTCCTTGAAGACGCCCCCGGAGGAGAGGAACTCCCTATGTACAAAGTCACTAATGAACAACTCAGGGCTCTATGCCCTATCACCCAACAATTCGCCAGGGGTCTAAGATGCATTCCCGCCACTAACTCCCTAGCCAATTCTTGCACCTCCAACCTTCAACATACACATCAAGGCGTCCTGGTTAACTCTATATCACAGTTAATCGGCCTAGCCCTGGATGACTACGTGGATGCTCTTGAGAGACTATCTATCGAAGGATTGGAAAGCTAGTATTATCGAAGGATTGGAAAGCCAACCTAAAGATGAAGAAGGTGAGCCTAAGAATACCTTTATTGGCAAAAATAACCAGATACATCGAGAGGAAATACATGGGAACAACCAATGAATCACTGAGGAAACCCCCATTAACAATCAACCTCTCACTGGGGGCACTCATGGGATCTTGGGACAAGGAGTCAGGGACTACCTTAGAGACTGTATAAACTTCTATAACAATCAGCGTTTCCTGAGAAATTTGAGAAACACCCGGAACGTGAGAAACACTAGAGATCTAGGACACCTCAGAGTGCCTTGAAGAGAAGGCAGGTGCCCCCCTCGCACCAGCGGGGGGTCAGGCACAGATAGTGAATCAGAAGGTAATGATCGCTGCCTCCTTTTCAACCCTAGAGAAAACCGTCATCCCCTGCCGCTGGCCTGGATGGCTCAATCCCCTTTAAACCTTAGAGGCCTACTTCATGATATGCCTCACCATTCTGAGAAACACCTCCCGAAGTTCAACCCAGAGAAAGGGACCTCTGCTGATGACCACATTAGCAATTTCTATTTGGCAAGGATGCCAATGAGACGGAGAAAAACAAGAATAAAAGTATTGATTACGCTAAAATTAAGAAGTTATGCAAATGATGAAGGTCCAGTTCGACGACGTAGCATGTCGCTTATTCCTGCACACCCTTGAAAATAAAGCGGCCACTTGGTATCGGGTGCTACCTGTCGCCTCCATCCGAACGTGGGACGAGTTCCAGAAATCCTTTCTGGACAAATTCTCAGAAGATAAGACACCTTCCATGCTCCTCACCGAGCTCAGCACGCTAAAATGCCATAAGAAGGAGAAGGTGAAAGATTTCAATCAATGTGTCACCACCATTCTGAACAAATTCCCCATGGATGTAGCCCTCGATGATTCCATCACAATTGATTATTACACAAGGGCCCTGCCACAGGACATTGCCGTGTTCATTAAGCGCGAAGAAAAACTCACTCTGGTAGAGAATTTTTCCACTGCACTCGAGGTCAAAAAGGATCTTCTTTCGATCGGTGCCTTGGAACACAAGCCATGAGAAGATGCAAAGTCCTCCTGTAAGAAAAACCAGGCCTCCTCAAGTAAAACGATGGATAAGGATAAAGACTCCTTCGATTTCGAGGGACTGACCAAATCTCTAAAGCAACTAACTAACGAAGTATCTGAGCTAATGTGAAGAACCAATGATACTTCGAGAGGGGCTAAGCTTGCTAAACCATTTTTCAGGAAGGCCAATAATCTCCCCCCTAAAGTCTCATAAAATCCCAACTTAACCTTCAATGTGGAAGAGTTAGGAAAAGATAACTTCTGCACTTTCCATCAGGCCTCGCACTCTGAAGAAACTTGCCCACAATGGCTCCATAACATGACCGCCGTTGTCACCCAATTGTTAGAAGACCAAGCTGTCAGGGAAGCAGAAGAGGAAACTGACGATTCGAGAGAAGATGATCCTCCCCTTGGTGACGATTCTCGTCTGCTGTGTTAACTTTCGAGGTCATTCGTGGAGGAGACGTGTGCACCACACAAGAAGCCTTCATTGGGGATGCTCTCCAAAAACCTCCCAAAAGTTACAATCTCAGGAGTAAAGGTGTTGTAGCAGACCCTACCCTCGAAGACAAGAAAAGGGATTTGTTGCGTAGGATCTTACCCCCAATCGATACCATCCAATTGTCCTCCTCCTCAACTGGAGGAACGGATGATCTATGCTCGAACAAATCACCAACCAGCACAAAAAGAGACTCTTCCACACCTAGGAATTCATCCAAAGGGGTTACCGCTAAAACCATCGCGACAGCACCACGCATAATGCAAGAATCTTCATCCATGGATTTAGATTACAATATCATCAAAGATTTGAAGAAAACGCGAGCTAATATCTCATTATACGAGTTGTACAAATTGACCGCTCAACGTGAGCTAATAGCCAAAGCCTTCACCTTTTCTCCTGCCCCTGTTAAGCCCTCCACGTCAAACAAGGGAAACTTTGCAGGCCGATCGCCAGTTGTGGTCGACCTCCAAGCTATAGTGAATGCTGCAAACACCAACTCGAGAGTCTCAAATCCCCCATTTCTCTTAACCTTCGAGATGTTTAATTTCAACGTCCACCACTGCCTCGTCGATTCCGATGCATAAACCAACATTATTCCCTGGTCGGTATGCAAGAAGCTGAACATTCAACCAGAAAAAACTGACGCAAAAATTATCCAACTCAATAGGTCTTAAGTCCCTGTCGTAGGAGAATTAAATAGTGTCATCATTTGGTTATCTTTTGATTCCTAAGTTCACCAGTGTATCGACATAATCATCGTGGACATCCCAGAATCCTACGGTCTTCTACTCAGCAGGGATTGGTCTTGCAAGCTTCAGGGCTACTTTGCCATAGTTTGGTCTCATTTGTGGCTCCCTTACAAAGGAAGGAATAACCAGATCAGGGTAAATAGTGAACCTTGTATGAAACATACTGTAACTGACCTTGAAGGCTCTAATGAGCCAATTAGTTATGCTTAACAAGATCTATGAGTATGCCTCCTTGAATCTTTGTTCGGGTGCTATCAGCCTCAGACATCAACCGTTTCCCCAGATACCTAGGTCGAAATTTTCATGCAAACCCTGAGCCTCTATAGTGAGGTTTTTTCCTTAAACTTACATATGTCAGGTTTACCTTCCCTCAGCACAGAGACGTGGGCATTGTATCATGATGGATCGAAAACCCACAACGGAGCAGGAGCGAGATGTGTCCTGCTAAATCCCAAAGGGGATAGATTTTTTATCTCTTGCAGGTTGGAATTCCAATGTACCAACAATGCTACGGAATATGAGGCATTGATTCTCAGCCTCAAATAGGCCATCGACCTAAAAGTAGATTTCCTAAAAGTCATTGGGGATTCAGAAATCATTACGAAACAGGTACACAATACCATCCATTTTTTGTCCCTACATCTTAATAATTACCAGCAAGAGGTATGGCATCTCATAAATTATTTTAAAGCTTTCAATATCATTTTTGTTCCTAGATTTAACAATGCTGTTGCCGACCCTCTAGCGAATGTTGCAGCTAGATTCGTTTTTCTATTGAAATTATGTATAAGCCAGCGGTACCAAACAACATAACTAACTTGCACATGTTCAATGATGACCAACAGATTCTAGAGTTCATGGAAAACGCGGAAATATTCAAAGACGCGGCTATCGACGAAGAGGAACATCAAAAATTGTTATAAGACGAAGCAGATTCGCGGAACGGAAACCCCTTACCTAAAGGGGTGGTGTCATTGGAGAAATTGTTCGACCTCCAGAATCATTTCAGAGGTCTTTTAAATACCAAGACACATAGTTCCACTCTCTCGCACGAGAAAATCAACCTCGAAATCGAGTCAGACCGCAAGTACATTAACTTGGGAATAGGGTGCACCCCAGAGGAAAGATAGGCATTCATAAACTTATTTAGAAAGTACCACAATGTCTTTGCTTGGACTTATGATGACCTGAAGACGTATGCTACTCGGATTATGCAGTATGTTATCCCTAGCAAAGAGGGGGTCAAACCATTTCAGTAGAAACTGAGGAAGGTGCATCTTGCATTGGAACCCCTCATATAGAAGGGATTAAAGAATTTGTTGGATGCTCGCATTATTTTTAAGGTCAGACACTCAACATGGGTATCTAATCTAGTGCTAGTGAAGAAAAAACCCAGAGAGATACATCTATGCGTCGATTTCTGAAACCTTAATCGTGCGTCAGATAAAGATAACTACCCAATTCCCTCCATGGAGCAAATCCTCCAAACCGTCTCAGGAGCCAAAGTCTTCTCTCTACTGGATGGATTCTTCGGTTACAATCAGGTTCTGGTATTAGAACCAAATCGGATCAAGACAACATTTCGGAGAAACTAGGGGACATTTGCATTTTGCCGTATGCCATTTGGACTCATCAATGTCGTGGCGACTTTCCAGAGAGCTATGGTTATTTCTTTCTAAGGGCTAATGGGTTAGAGTGTGGTGGTCTACCTGGACGACGTCACCGTTTTTCAAAGAAAAGGAGTGACCATCTGCAGCACTTGAAACATATTTTCGAAAGATGCCGTAAATATGGGATCTCTCTCAACCCTAAGAAGAGCATATTTGCAGTTTCAGAAGGCAACCTTCTAGGTCACATAATCACCAAGAAAGGAATCACCGTAGATCCCGACTGCGCAAAATCCATAGCACAGATCCCTCAGCCGACCACCAAAAAAGGTATGCAATCTTTCCTCGACAAAATTAATTTTCTTTGCAAGTTTATTTCAGATTTTGCACAAATTGTCAAACCTTTACAGAACATGATAAAGAAGGATATAGTTTTCAAATGGGATCGGGAAGAAAAGGAATCTTTTGATCGGATTAAGGCAGCAATCGCAGAAGCACCTTCCCTTTCCAGCCCCGATTTTAGCAAAGATTTTATCTTGTACACTTTCGCTTCAGATTCATCATTAGCTGTGGTCCTTACCCAAAAGGACTATGATCATGATGAACATCCTATATCATTCATGAGTATAGGACTCCAGGGGGTAGAGCTAAACTACCCGGACATTGATAAGCAGGCTTATGCAGTTTACAAAGCAGTGAAACACTTCAGACCATACATCCTAAAGAACCACATCACGGTGATGGTCCCCATCTAGTCGTCAGATCCCTCTTTGTACAACAGGAGCTGGGGGAGTGGAGGGCCAACTGGATGACATCCCTCCAAGAATATGATTTAGAATTTAAGCCCTCCCACACTGTGAAAGGGCATGATCTCTATAAACTAATCACCGAGGCCGCTGATAATCAGAACACGGAGTCTGATCGACTAGCTCATGTTGCACAAAAAATTGTCACCATGACAGTCTTCAATATGTGTGAGTCCATTATCACTCATACTTTCCTCCTTTGCAAGTCTTAAGCCTCAGTTCTTCATATCAAGCCTTGAAAATAAGAGAAAGCCCTCAAAAGTCTCTAAAACTCTGGTTCCGCACTTTCTCTTAGCATTACCTGTGGTTCCGCACCTAAAGGTCATGTCCCCTGCGCACTTGACTGCTCTGTCTCTATGTAATGGGTGCGAACCCTGTAAAAGTCAAAAAGGCGCAAGTATATTCTTAAAAACTCACTTTGAGTCATTTCTAGAAGCTTCTGGAAGGAATCTTGAGGTGGCAAGTTCGCTCCTTTAAGGTTCATGCATCCCATACCTTAAGGAGCTAACCCTTGATGTGAGGAGCTTATCCCTTTGAAGGAGGACACTATCCCTTCATAGGTGGACCTATAACCTCCTTCCTTTGCACTATAAAATGAAGCATTGGGTTGGTTACTGGGGAGGTGTAAAGCTGAATATTTTTGAGGTGAAATGCTGCTGGAACTTAGTCTTCCTAATTGAGCTTTTGTGAGGAAAGATTACGTACCTCTTTGATCTCATTTGGAAGAGTGTGAGGCTTGTCAAAGTAAAGGAGATTCCTGTTTCGGACCCTGGGAAGAGCTTGTACAACATTAAGGCACCAAAGGTTGTAAAGTTCTTCTATTTCAAAGTTAATACAAATAAGTTTATTTTTCTCAATAAGCTGTGTTTTATGGTTTATTTTATGGATTCCTTGATCACCATAATGAACATGATTTATGATATTAGCTATGCAGGTGTTATTTGATGTATGCTTGTTTGTGATTGCAAGTTCTCAAAAGGAAACTCTTTCGGACGATTGAAGGATGGCTGCTACAAACTAGCGTTGGACTTAAGGTAGGGTCTTAACACCTCTATAGTTTTTATTAATGAATCGCAATATGTTTAGAGAAAGGTAGATTTGCTTGTCCTGTTTGTTGCTAGATATCTTTTGATACTAGGAAGATCAACCTTTTCTGCAAGATCGATTTATCCGGCCAACAAATTGGCGACTCCACTGGGGAACTGAATTTGGTTTTTGGTTTTCCTTTTTCTTTGACTTGAGAAACTTGTTCTTGTTTCTGGTTTTTTCTTGATGTGTGTGGGATTGGGTAGTTTTTAGGTTCTGGATTGTTTTTTTTTTTTTCGAAGTTTTCAGAGGATCGCACTTTCTTTTTACAGACATTGCGGGCATCCCCGCAATTTTCCTCTAGTACACAGAGCGGTACCGCTCTTGTTGCTTCTGGAAGCTTGAGGACCCTGTTAAATTTTTGAAAAACCTAAAACGTTTTTTTCCAGTTAAGTTTAGGTTTTATTTACGACTTTTAGTGTCTACCTAGATCTGCATGTGTTCTGTCAAAAATCTCTTGCAAGTAAGTTCCATTGGTATTTTTGTTTTAGATGATTTTCTAGAAGTTTTGCATGCCTGGAGTGGTTTTCACTTGGTCTCTGTAGTGACTCAAATATTAGAAGCCTAAGAAACCTTAGATTACCCTGGTGTCTTTTTGTCTTCTTGATGAGTCTGACTAGTTTGTGAAATCTATCCTTGGTGAGAAATAGATTTCATTTTCTCTTTGCAAATCTTTGAACGAACTTGGTTATAAGTTTTGAATTTCATTTTTATAAAAGAAAACACATTTGGATGTTTTTTGATTGATTTGTTATTCTGAACGAATTAATCCTTAGTTTACTAAATAACTAAGTAAAACGTCCTCAAAAATATTTGAAGCTTTTATACATTAAGTTTTTCAAGTTTTTAGATCTCAAAATTAGTTTTTGTAGTTTTGAGTGTTTTCTAGAACTTGTAGATCTCTTTTGAAAGAATAGTTTTTTGTAGTTTTTGAGTGTTGAAAAATAAAAGGGATTTATTGTGAGCATAATTAGTAGCCTTGTTTTGAGTTCTTATTGAAAAAGACAAAAGGATTTTCATTTTATTTCTATGTTGAAAGAACGATATGTTTCTTAAAGAATTGCATTCTCAAACTCTTTCTTTTAGCTAGAAATTCATTGAAGGAAAAAAGAATTGTTTATCATTTTAGGTGCATTTTATAGTGTTTTTGGAGTCGAGTCTTCACACCATCAAAGTTTCACTTCCATACCTATTGACTTAAGAAACAACCCATAAAAGTAACGCTTAATTAAAATTGATCTAGCAATCTTTTTATTTCTAGGGCTTTTATCACCAATATAGCTTAGGCTAGTATCTTGGAGTAGGGAGTAATTAACTCTCCAAGATAGTTAAAACAAACAAGTAGCTATATCTTGCTGTAGGAAATAAATCCAATTGTAATTGATATAATCTGGGAAGCTTCTCTTAAAGGAGTCAATCACGAGATCATGTCCGATCCTTTGAGGCAATCAAGTCTGTCTCATTGGGAAAGATAGAAGATTTGCGCGTATTATAAACGGTAAACCTCGGATAACCATTGTCGAGGAGCTTGGGGTCACTTGTTGGTAAACCTCGGATTGATCATGTCGAGGAGCCTTCAAGGAGATTGAGCTTTGTTACTCTGCCCTTGCGCGTAGATTGGATCGTAGACTGTTCCCCCAGTTTTATTTGTTACTGTTGGTAACCTTAGTGTCCATAAACTTAAGATTATTTCCTAATGTGATGGTGAAGGACAGGTCTCACTATACCTAGAGCAGACGTCGACTAGACTCACTTGGACTCTCTGGGGGGTTCTCTTCACTTGAGATGGTTATGTGAAGAAACTTGTACCAGTCTGTTTCATTAAGCAGGTTGTCAAGGTAATTGTTCCAACCGCCCTTTCTGTATTAAATTCTATGACGTTGGATTTCATCACCAACTAGTGTTTTTAGTATGGGAAGTTACTGTTTGTGTGTGGTTTGAACTCTTAGATCTTTTAGGCGTGTGATTCAGTTGTTTGTTTCTTTAGAGACTTTAGGTGCTTTTATTGAAATTTTCTTTGTTTGCATGTGATTATTTTCATCCTACACCTAGAGATTATTATCCTTGATCAATCATGTCAAGACAGTCATCCATGTTTTCCAAATCATCGAAAACATTTTTATATGGTAGTCCTACTATTCCTTTGGGGTACCAGCCACTTTCTGGTACTTTTTTAGGAGCAACTCCTCGACCAACTGAACATCAGTTATCACCTGGTATTAATGGAACTAAAATCTTCAACGTAATCTTCAACATAGAACAAATCTTTATGATGTCTAGTAGTATTCCAAACCCTCAACATCAAGGTAGTCAATTACCACCTGGGGGGCAAGGTAGTCAGTTACTGCCTGGGGGGAAAGGTAGTCAGTTACCGCCTGGGGGGTAACCTCAAGGTAGTCAGTTATTGCCTAGGGGGAAACCCCAAGGTAGTCAGTTTCCGCTTGGAGGGCTACCTCAAGGTTTTCAACCTTCAGGACAGTACATACCCCAAGGTCAACCCCATATTCCTCAGGCTGCTTTTAAATCCCAGATTCATTACATGCCTCAGGGTTATCAACCTCAAGGTCAGTACCCAACTCGAGGTTTCCAACCGCCTTCTGGTCAGTCATTTTTACAAGGAGCTAGAAATGTACCTCCTAATTATCAACCCTACATTCAACCAGGTTATGGTCCTCCATACATACAACCTTTTATGGGTCCCGAAATGAATATGGTGTGGGATCCATCTCAAACTCAATAGACTTTGCAACCTAATGTGCAGTTACCTTATCAAGCTGGATAGCCTTTGGTTTCTGGTCCAATCTAGCAACCTGTCCAACCTACGGTTCAAACCTCTGCACCTGGTTTAGTTCAGCAGCCTGGGCCTAGCTCACCTCAGACTCCGCCTCGAACTGCTGCTGCAACTGCTGCATTTTCTATTCAATCTACCACACCTATTTCTAGAGTATCTGTAGCTCTGATTTCTACTATCCCTGCATCAGTGCAAACTCCTCAAGTCTCTGTACCCCAGTCAGGACCTACAGTTCAGACTTCAGTCCAGATGCCTGTAGGACAAGCTGGTCCAAGTACAATTTCCACAAGTCAACCGTACCAGGGACAGTATCAATCCGGTCCTACTATACAAAATCTAGCTTATCAGTATCAACCGTACCCTGGCTATACTTATCAACAACCTCAACAACCCTAGTTTGGTCCAGTTAATCCTGGTTTTCCAGGAGGTTATAACATTCCTAATGCAAATCCAATTCCAGGTTATCCTAGATATCCTCCTCCTGGAACTGGTCTCACTACACAAGGTTTTCGCGAACCTAACCGTCAATTACCATTTATTTCAACCGATTTATTATCTTTCGTACTAGCCGCTAATGCCTAATAAGTTTCCCAGTGATATCCTGAAATTCGAGGGTAAGTCAGGTGAGGATCCGTCAAATCATGTGATGACTTATCACCTCTGGTGTGCATCTAATTCCATTATAGATGATTCAATTCGCTTATGTCTTTTTCAAAGAACTCTTATTGGTCTTGCCGCCAAATGGTACATTGAGTTACCACGAGGCTCTTTTTATAATTTTAGTCAGTTAGCCACTTCATTCTTAACCCATTTTCAGTTGCCTGTCATATACGACAATGGTTCAAAATTATTAACTTCATTAAAGCAATCCACGTCCACATATATTTCTAATCATATTCATGAATGGCGAAGTAGAAGGCGTTTAGTGAAAGTTTTCATTCCGGATCAAATTTTAGAAGAATGGTTCATTAAATCATTGTTACTTAAAATCACTGAAGATGTAGCTAAGGCAAGAGTTGTCACTGAAGAGCAAGTCATTGCTCGTGCTCAGTACCTTGACCTCGTCTATACGCAGTCAGGTACTTTACACGAAAAAATCCTTAGTCTTCCGAAAACTACAGCTCCTTTAGGGTCTCATGCTGCTGATGGTATGATTGGTTCAGTTAGTATTAAAAGCAAGAAGAAATATTCAAAGAATTCTTCTCCTACAATAACTTTACCTGATTCCCCGAAAGGAGATTCTTCCACTAAAGTTTTTGTCGACGTCCATGTCGTAGATTCATCTGCAACCAAATCCGGTAGTAAAGAGAAGGGGAAGAACAAAAACAATCAAAATTCAAAAGATAAAACAAATAAAAATAAATCTATTGACGATAAATGAAAACATCACTATCCTTGTTTCATCTGTGACGAGGATCATTTTACTAAAGAATGCCCCTATCGACCAGAGGTTTCGAAATTCGTTAAAGGTTCTCAAATGCCTACTGTCTTGAAGGATCCTTCTCCTACTCAAGATAGTAAAGTGGTTGCTTCTTCCTCGAATACCTTGGAAGAACCCATTATGATGATGTCTCGTGTCAGGATTGCGACGTGGTCGCAAGATTATGGTAGTAAAAATCCTATTGATGGTAAAGAAGCAGAATCTTCTAATTTAAACCCATCAACTACACCTCCTCCTGGATCTGCTCCAATATAGGTTACAAAACCCAACCGAGACTTAGTAACCAAACTGCCTGCTAAAGGTATATTTCGGAAATCAGCGTTCAATCCATATGTGAAAGCTGCTCAGAATTATAACATTGTTGAAGACTTAGCTGTTTCCCCTTCAACAATGTCGGCTTTGGAAGTGCTGCAATCATGCCCAGGACAACGAAAATTACTATTGTCTGCTATAGGAGCTGTTGATCTTTAGGATTCGAACCTAATAATCTTTGATTTAGAGGATAGTACACCCCGCCTTCCTCATCAAATGGCTTTCTAGATTCCAGTGTTAGTCAAAAACAGACCTTGCTTTCAAACTGTGATTGATGAGGGAGCTTCTACGTGTATTATGTCAATCCAGTGTTGGAGATCTCTTGGTTCTCCTACACTCAATCAGTCTCCGACAATTCTAAAGGTTTTTGATGGTTGAGGGTTCCATCCTTTTGGTATTTTGGAAGATTTACCTATAGGGGTCGAAGGCAAAACTGTTAATCTAGATGTGGAAGTGGTTGATGCCCCTCTAGATTACAACCTTCTTTTGGGTCGCAGTTGGTCTTATGCTATGACTGCTATTGTTTCATCAGTCTTTCGGCTTGTTAAGTTTCCTCATAATGGAAAGATCGTTATGATAGACCAGCTGAGTTATTTCTCATCCGACCCGGCCTCTATAGATAGCGTTCAGCACGTCGGTAAAACGACTATCCCTTACAAGGATGTTGGGGTAGGTTTGATTAAAGATTCTGGTTTACTAGGAACTTTTTCCATCCCTCCTCCTAACGTATCACCTTCTATTGCCAATATTCATATGATTTCATCAAATACTATTTCTTTTGATGATCCTCGAATCGTACCTTCTGATTCTGAGGTGGATTCATTGGATGACACAATGCCTATGAATCCCTTTGAAGTTGCATATCAGGCGGTACTGTTGTTTTTTGATTCCTGACCTATCTGAGGATAGTTTGTTCCTGTCTCAAACTCGTTAAAAAATGAAACGAGGAGTCTCGAGGATAGTTTTTTCCTGTCTCAACCTCGTTAAAAAATGAAACCGGATGTTTTAAGGATAGTTTCTTCCTGTATCAACCTCGTTAAAAAATGAAACTGGATGTCTCGAGCATAGTTCCTAGTCTTGTGTCAAACTCATTAAAAAATGAAACAAGGAGTCATGAGCATAGTTCCTTGTCTTGTGTCAAGCTCGTTTAAAAATGAATCAAGGATTTTAGAGCATAGTTCCTTGTCTTGTGTCGAGCTCGTTTAAAAAATGAAACAAGGGTTTTTAGGATAGTTCTTCTCCTGTGTCAACCTCATTAAAAAATGAAACAACTCCCTTTTCGAATCGAGTCTTTCCAAGATCTCGAAAGGGAACCTTCATTCCATCCACCTGGTTGAATGCAATGAAGCTTGGGGGGCATGTACCTCGATTTGAGTCATTATGCTGGGGGCATGCGAACTTATAACAAGCATAGTTTTTCGTTTCAAGCTTGTGTAAACATGAAACCGAATCCAAGCAGAGTTCTCTATGGTTCAAGCTTGTATAAAAATGAACCTATACCTTTACATCTCATGATTGCCGTCTTTATCCGCTAAATTCTGTTAGATGAGCCTTGGTTGTTTTCATTCCATTGCCACCATCTCTTTGGCTGATCATATGTTTTCACTTGGTTGTTTACCCTTCCTGAGGGACCGCAGTGATGAGTGGTTTTATTAGCCAACCTCTTAACCATTACATGTTTTGAGCAGTTCCTCCATTGCCGGAACCAGTTGCTACCCTTTATACCACTCGTTCCTCTAGGACGAGTCCTCTTTAAGCTCTTTTCTGACTCGTAAAATATGAAAAGATTGTCGAGTTTTTTCCTTTTTAACTCGTTAAACATAATTAAAAAGGCAGTCCACTTTCAGCTCTTTTCTGACCGTATAAACATGAAAAGATCGCCGGACTTTTGTCGTTTCAAGTTCGATATTGGTTATAAAACGACGTGTCTTCGATCGCTTTTTTACTTTTTTGGATTGGAGCCACTAATTATGAAAATTACTCCTTGATCGTAATGGTCAAGCAATTCTCTCAAGTATTATTTTATATTTTTTCGGGCTTGGGAGGCACAAATTTACGAAAAAGGACATCCATGGAGTTTTCTTAAGTTTTTCTTCTGACTCCCTAAAATTGAAAAACACCGAGTTTTTCCTATACTGGACTCGTTAAAATTTAACAGTAAAGGACCTGTTCAATTTTAAACAGGAACGAACCACTCCTTCTTAGGGTTCGAATTTTAAACTAAGTTGGACTCATCCGAAGGATGAGCTTATAATCAAGCAAATGTTATCCTTTTCAAGCTTGTCAAAAATAAAGAGGTACTTGCCAGAAATGGTGGGGGAAAAGAGAGAAAAATGAACTTGTTTGTTACACTTTGTGTTTTAGAAAAGCAGTTAACCACTCTTGAACACGACACTTTTTGTTCACCTGGGTTGGGAAATCCTTTGCCTAACAGTTAATCAAACCATATTGAAATTCTTCAGCCGGTTTCTGGGTATTAGCTTTGGGTCAATTGTCACCAAACCATCTACAGTGTCGTTATGTGTTCAAGAGGTTAGTTGAAATAAACTATTCATCTACAAAATATCTGTCATCCATTTTGACCATCCCTGAGTTAGTCCTTGCCAAATATATTTCTTCAAAACTTGATCTATGATTTCATGTTGTGGGCTTGCCTACGACTGATCGCTTTTTATCGACTTCAGCTCATTATCTAGAAATATGATCTAGAAATCATCAATACCTTGGAATCTTCATGCCCTAATGGCAGGTTTCTCGCCTTCGACGACAGGTTGCATCATTGACCTTCGATCAAAGGATTCTATGACATGTTCGACATCAGCTCATTTATTCACATTTCATGGATTGTACTGAGTACTTTGAGAGCCATTGACATTACTGGTGGTTTCTCTCAGACTTGTTAACAGTTCACATCATTGACTGGTAATCAAGTGGTTTCTACCATGCTCAACTTCGACACATACATTCACATGAATAGAATCGTACTAGTTCGAGAAGCATAAATCAAGACCCTGGATCTAATTTCCACCATCCAGGCTGCGAGGAATTTTGTTATTCATTATACAGTGGACTATTCATAAACAGATGGTTGCGCCCATACTGTGTCTACATATATCTATACTCGTGATGTATTACAAAATCATTCCTGTATTAGAACAGTTTAGTTAGTTTTCTAGTCAGTTTTGATCTGAGTATGGGAATGCCTACCTCAGCGATGATATGTTCACACAGACACAGACACACACACACACACACACACACACACACACATATATATATATTGCATTGAATGTTTTTACAGGTTCTGACTGGGGTGTCCATAGGATGATCCTTGAAATGATAAAGTACTTCACTCTTCTTAGATGACAAGTTATATCTTCATCTCTTACAGACTTCGCACTTTAGGGGGCAATCTGTTGCACAAAAAATTGTCACCATGACATTCTGCAATCTGTGTGAGTCCATTATCACTCATACTTTCCTCCTTTGCAAGTCTTAAGCCTCAGTTCTTCATATCAAGCCTTGAAAATAAGAGAAAGCCCTCAAAAGTCTCTAAAACTCTAGTTCCACACTTTCTCTTAGTATTACCTGCGGTCCCGCACCTAAAGGTCATGTCCCCTGCGCACCTGACCGCTCTGTCTCTGTGTAATGGGTGCAGACCCCTGTAAAAGTCAAAAAGGCGCAAGTATATTCTTAAAAACTCACTTTGAGTCATTTCTAGAAGCTTCTAGAAGGAGCCTTGAGGTGGCAAGTTCGCTCCTTTAAGGTTCATGCATCCCATACCTTAAGGAGCTAACCCCTTGATGTGAGGAGCTTATCCCTTTGAAGGAGGACTCTATTTGTTAGAAAATTATATATTATGGAGACACAGATATACGTGGTTCACCCAGTTTGGGCTACGTCTACCCCGAACAGCCAGTCCTTCCTTTCTATTATCTAGCAAAATGAAGAAACACAACCTACAGCAGATCCGTTGTAATATCCTTTGTTTTCTCTCACAGTCTCACCTCTCTATTTCCCACTCACCGAATACACATCTATCACACAGCCTCAAATACAATGCCCTCATACAAAGAGAGGGGTTGCCTTCTAGGGCAAAAAACCCTAAAATAAACATAAGTTCTACCGTCAGATCATCCGCCTAATGAACAACCCAGATTGACTAGAAATTACTATACTTTTACAAGGCAATTTTATAGCTGTTTTTAGCTTCGGAGGCGCCACCCACGAAACCCCCCGCCAAGGGGGGGGCTCCCAAAGGTCGCAGACGCCCCCCCTGCAGCAAATATTTTACGGGCGGCAACGTTCGAACTGGGGTCCAATGTGGCGATACCTTTGAATATAGAAGATAATCAGGCTCCACACCCAACAATCTCCCACTAGGAGACTGATTGTAGCAACTCCACCGCTGCTCCATTTGCTGGACAATGACTCCTCTTTGGAACTGGCTGTTCCCCATCTTCATCGTCATCCTTGAAGACCAATTGAAACTGAGCATATTCTTAGTTTCTCCCTGGTTACAATTTTTGTTAGCATATCTGTAGGATTCTGGCTAGTGTGTATCTTTTCCAGCTTCAACTCTCCATCTTCCAACACTGATCGTATGAAATGGTACTTGAGCTGTATGTGTTTAGTCCTGGAATGAAATGCTGAGTTCTTTGCAAGATGAATGGCACTTTGGCTATCACTGTATAATGTGCCCATATCATGCTCCTTACCCAATTCACCCATAAACCTTTGTAACCAAATCATTTCTTTACTAGCCTCTGTAGCAGCAACATACTCTGCTTCTGTTGTTGAAAGCGCAACAACACTTTGGATTTTTGAAACCCAACTGACAGCTGTTCCTCCAACAGTAAATACATATCCTGTAGTGCTCCTCCTGTTATCTCTGTCACCTGCCATATCTGCATCAACATATCCTTGTAGGGAGATGTTTGAACCACCAAATCATAATGCTTGATTTGTGGTACCTTTCAAATATCTGAGAATCCATTTCACTGCCATCCAATGTTCCTTTCCTGGATTGTTCATGTATTTGCTTACAACTCCCACTGCATGTGCAATATCAGGCCTTGTGCAGACCATTGCATACATTAAGCTTCCAACTACTAATGCATATGGAACTTTAGACATATAATCGATGTCTTCTTGGGTCTTTGGGCGCATTTCCTTGCTAAGTTTGAAATGGCTAGCAAAAGGTGTACTAACTGGTTTTGCATTGTGCATGTTAAATCTTTTCAACACCTTTTGTATGTACTCATTCTGAGACAATGTTAATTTGTGATTTTTCCTGTCTCTAGTTATTCTCATACCAAGGATTTGCTTTGCAGCTCCCAAATCCTTCATTGCAAATGAATTTGCCAATTTTCTTTTGAGCACATTTATTTCCTGCATGTTAGATCCTGCAACAAGCATGTCATCTACATACAATAACAATATAATATAGCTGCCATCATTTTGCTTTTTCAAATAAACACAATGTTCAGAGTGACATCTAGTATAAACTTGTTCAGGCATAAACTTGTCAAATTTTAGATACCACTGCCTTGGAGCCTGTTTTAAGCCATACAAGCTCTTCTTCAACCTGCACACTAGTTTCTCCTTCCCTTTCACCTCATATCCTTGTGGCTGCTGCATATATATCTCTTCCTCCAAATCCCCATGGAGAAAGGATGTCTTTACATCTAACTGCTCAAGATGCAAATCTTCAGCTGTTACAAGACTTAAAATAGTTCTGATTGAAGTCATTTTAACAACAGGAGAAAATATTTCATCAAAATCAATACCTTTCTTCTGTGCAAACCCCTTCACCACAAGTCTAGCTTTATACCTCTATTTTCCTCCATCTTCTTCCTTCAGCCTGTAAACCCATTTATTCTTCAATGTAGTTTTTCCTACAGGCAACCTGACTAAATCCCAAGTCTGTTTATGCATTAAGGAGTCCATCTCTTCTTCCATGGATACCTCCCACTTCTTCCTGCTTTCAACCTGCATTGCTTCTTCATAACATTCGGGTTCACCGGAATCAGTCAACAATAAATAATATAATGAAGGAGAGTGTCGTTCAGGGGGTCTACTTATCCTGGTAGATCTTCTAACACCACTTTCAGGTGTTTGGGGTGCCTGTTGTTGTTGTGGTGGTTGCTGTTGTTGTGGTTGTTGATTATTATTATTTTCAGGCACCTTTACTTTTTCAGTGATTTCATCAAGAACTGCGTATTCCTTGTTTTCCTTTTCCTGTTTCTTTTCCTGCAACTGATTCTTATACAAGACCTTTTCATTGAATATTACATCTCTGCTCCTAATGATTTTGTGATTTTCGTAATCATATAAGCGATAACCAAAATCATTAACACCATATCCAATAAAGGTACATTTCTTTGACTTTTCCTCAGGCTTTGTTCTATTTTCTTTATCAATATGGACGAAGGCCTCACAACCAAAAGGCTTTAAAATAGAGTAGTTTACCTTTTTACCTGTCCATGCTTCCTCTGGAACACCACCATCCAAGGAACTTCAAGGCCCTCTGTTTATTAGATAAACAACAGTATCTACAGCATCTGCCCAAAACTGTAAAGGCAATCCTGCATGCAATCTCATGCACCTTGCACGCTCCATGATTGTTCTGTTCATCCTTTCTGACACACCATTTCCTTGTGGTGTTCTTGGAATTGTCTTCTCTCTGCGAATACCATGCTCTGAACAGTACCTATCAAACTCTTTGCTGCAATATTCACCTCCATTGTCTGATCTAAGACACTTCAATTTCTTTCCTGTCTCAATCTCAACCAAAGCTTTCCATTTCTTGAAAGTATCAAATACATCATATTTATTCTTAATACAATAAATCCAAGTTTTTCTAGTTGCATCATCAATAAAAGTAACATAATAACGAGAGCCACCGAGAGATGATACCTGAGCAGGTCCCCATACATCTGTATGCACAAGCTCTAATTTTTCATTCTTCTTTTCTTTCCCAACTCTGAGAAATCTGACTCTCTTCTGTTTTCCATAAATGCAATTCTCACAGAAGTCCAAATCAACATTCTTCAAACCTGGCAACAAATTCCTTGAGTGAAGAATCTTCATCCCCTTTTCACTCATGTGTCCGAGCCTATGATACCATAATGCTGCATCTGCTCCTTTGGAAGTTAAAGCATTAACAGAGTTAGAAATACCATTGCATAAATACAATGTACCAACCTTTTCGCCTTTTGCTATTACCAGGGCTCCTTTGGTGACCTTCCAAGCTTTATCTGTGAAAGTTGTCACACAACCTTCACCGCCTAACTGCCCTGTTGAAATCAGATTTTTCTTTAGATCTGGAACATGCCTTACCTCCTTTAATAGCCATTGGTTTCCATTCTGCTGTTTTACAAGAACCTTACCCATTCCAACGATTTTACAGGGTTTATCATCACCCAGACGAACTTGTCCAAAATCTCCTTGAACATAGTCATGAAAGTATTTCTTATCAGGTGTGGCATGGAATGAAGCCCCTGAATCTACCACCCAGGAATCAATAATATTTTCGAAAGAAAGAATCAAAGCATCTTGTAACACCTCACCTGTCACATTTGCTTCATGATTGTTTTCTTGCTGTGCATCTCCTTCCTTTCCCTTCTGAGATCTACAGTCTTTCTTTAGGTGTCCTTTTTTTCCACATTTCCAGCACACTATCCCCGATTTGGACTTGGATCTGCCTTTCCTTGATTTACTGCGATATCCTGAGCTCTTTCCTCTTTCCATTTTTCTTCCTCTAGACTCTGCACTCAAAGCATTTCCCGATGTCTCACCGGAGCTTTTCCGTCGCATTTCCTCGCTAAGGAGAGCACCGACAACATCATCAAACTTTAAAGTACTAGATCCAGAAACGGAGTTACTAATGGCCATTACCAAACCATTCCAACTTTCTGGTAATGAGCACAAGAATAACAGAGCTCTAACTTCATCATCAAAGTTTACCCCTACAGAACTTAACTGACTTGTAACTGTATTAAAATCATTTAAATGGTCTGCAACAAATCCACCTTCCGACATCTTCATATCAAATAACCATTTCATAAGAAATACCTTGCTTGAGGTCGAGGGTTTTTCATATAGTTTCGACAACGTCTGAATCAAACCCTCTGTCGTGGTTTCCTTCGAAATGTTGAAGGTGACTGACGCAGCAAGGCACAACCGTATTGTTCCGAGTGCCTTTCTATCAAGAAGGTTCCATTCTTCGTCTGTCATACCCGTCGGCATCTTTGATTTTCCGCCCAATGGTAGGTATAGATCTTTCTGATACAGATAATCTTCCATCTGCATCTTCCACAGCGAGAAGTTTTGGCCGTTAAATTTCTCGACCCTAAACTTACCATCTTCCGCCATTGCTCCCACTCAAACCAGGAACCCTTCTTTCCTGCAAGTTTATCAGCCAAATAGACCTTCGGCTCTAATACCAGTTGTTAGAAAATTATATATTATGGAGCAATGGAACACATAAAATATTGTAGAAATATAAACACAGAAAGCGCATAAAACAAGAGAGACAGATATACGTGGTTCACCCAGTTTGGGCTACATCCACCCCGAACAGCCAATCCTTCCTTTCTATTATCCAGCAAAATGAAGAAACACAACCTACACCAGATCCACTGTAATATCCTCCGTTTTCTCTCACAGTCTCACCTCTCTATTTCCCACTCACCGAATACACATCTATCACACAGCCTCAAATACAATGCCCTCATACAAAGAGAGGGGTTGCCTTCTAGGGAAAAAAACCCTAAACTAAACATAAGTTCTACCGTCAGATCATCCGCCTAATGAACGGCCCAGATTGACTAGAAATTACTATACTTTTACAAGGCAATTTTACAGTTGTTTTTAGCTTCGGGGGCGCTGCCCCCGAAACCCCCCGCCAGGGGGGGGCTCCCAAAGGTCGCAGCCGCCCCCCCCCCCGGACCCCCCCTGCAGTGAATATTTTACGGGCGGCGTTGCCGCCCCCATTTCGAATTGGGGTCCAATGTGGCGATACCTTTGAATATAGAAGATAATCAGGATCCACACCCAACACTATCCCTTCATAGGTGGACCTGTAACCTCCTTCCTTTGCACTATAAAACGAAGCATTGGGTTGGTTACTGGGGAGGTGGAAAGCTGAATATTTTTGAGGTGAAATGCTGTTGGAACTTAGTCTTCCTAATTGAGCTTTTGTGAGGAAAGATTACATACGTCTTTGATCTCATTTGGAAGAGTGTGAGGCTTGTCAAAGTAAAGGAGATTCTTGTTTCGGACCCTGGGAAGAGCTTGTACAACATCAAGGCACCAAAGGTTGTAAAGTTCTTCTATTTCAAAGTTAATACAAATAAGTTTATTTTTCTCAATAAGTTGTGTTTTATGGTTTATTTTATGGATTCCTTGATCACCATAATGAACATGATTTATGATATTAGCTATGCAGGTGTTATTTGATGTATGCTTGTTTGTGATTGCAGGTTCTCAAAAGGAAACTCTTTCGGACGATTGAAGGATGGCTACTACAAACTAGCGTTGGACTTAAGGTAGGGTCTAAACTTCTCTATAGTTTTTATTAATGAATCACAATATGTTTAGAGATAGGTAGATTTGCTTGTCCTATTTGTTGCTAGATATCTTTTGATACTAGGGAGATCGGCCTTCTTCGCAAGATCGATTTATCCGGCCAACAAATCAGGAAACAGAAGGATGGGAACATGAGATCGAAATGTACCAAAATGAACTCATCGGTTCACATGACTCCTCATCATGGTACGCTGATTTAAAACAATACCTAGTGCAAGGGTCTTTGCCTGAAACCATGTCCGTTAAACAGAGGAGAGCCGTCAGGCTTAAAGCTACCTCATATCAAATGGTCCAAGGGAATGTTTTTAGAAAGCACCACCTCAGTATATTACTGAGATGTTTAGAATACAATGAGGCTCAACAAGTGCTGAAAGATCTACATGACGGACCAGCAGGAGGTCACTATGCAGGTGACACCATGGCTCATAAGGTCATGCGGGCAGGTTTCTACTAGCCCACACTTTTCAAAGACGCTCATGCCTATGTACAAAAGTGTCCAATTTTCCAAAAGCATGCAGGCAGATAGGCAAGGTCATCTACCCCTTTGCAACCCATAGCAGTCGAGGAACCTTTTCAACAATGGGGTTTGGACGTCATAGGCGAGATCATCCCTAACTCGTCAAAGCAGCACAGGTACATACTCACAGCCACCAACTATTTCACTTGATGGTTAGAGGCAATCCAATTACGAAAGATTAATGATGATAAGGTAATATCCTTTATTAAGAAGTACATCATGGCTAGGTTCGGTGTTCCAACCACCCTTGTTTTTGATAACGCTACTTACTTTTCATCTTTGAAATTGTATGATTTGCTCTAGAAAATAGCATCGTGTTAAAACATTCGGCCAACTACTATCCCCAAGGAAATGGCCTGGAAGAATCAACCAACAAAAATCTCATTCATATCATCAATAAAACCCTGCTCTCGTAGCAGAAGAAATGGCACAATGCCCTTAGTAACGCTCTGTGGGCTGACCAGGTCACTCCCAAAATGTCAATCAACACATCTCCATATTTTATAGTCTATGGGAAAGAAACCATCCTGCCACCCAATCTGTATCTCCCCACCCTTAGGCTGGCTCAAGAGTCGCAAGGCACCCCGTGCCCATCCATTCAAAGCCAAATCGATACCTTGGTAAAAATGGAAGAAGAAAGGTCCAAAACTAAGGAAAAGTTCACCATCCACCAAGCCTGGATCAAGAGATGGTTCGATAGGAAATCCACAAGGTCCCACAAGTTTGAGGTAGGGGACCTCATGCTCAAGTGGGATCGGGCCCACGAGGACAAAGGCAAACACACAAAGTTTCAGGCTTTGTGGGTAAGCCCATTCCAGATCATAAAAAAATTGGTCATCACACCTTCAAATTGCAAACCTTGGGAGGGTGAGTGGAACCCCTCCCAGTGAACGGCCATGACCTCAAACGTTACTTCACCTAGCAACCCCAGAGTTACTGGCCCCACCTTGTACTATAGTTTACCATTTCTTTCATAGATAGTCGTCATTTATTGTTAGTTAGTTTCAGGTTGCTAGTTTAGTTGTTGTCTTTCACAATAAAGTTGAGATGGCAGGTTAAGGTTAAAGCAACCCTACACTTTGCTCCCAAAGATGCTTTCCAAAACTGTTAACGGACCAAAGCTTAAGTTGCAACAAGAGTATTGTGGGTCGGATCGGTGCCAATGGGGAACTCGATGGCATGCATAGGTCCTCATTCATGCTCACGTCAGTCTATCCCAGTTGCTTACATGGTCAAAATCTTGAAGTCGTTCTAGCTCACCTGCAGTTCTGGGAATGAAAGAGAAACTGAAGAAACCAGTAATGAGCATACATATATCTCGAAAAAAACAATAAGGTCCTTGAAAAACTAGAAACAACCTCTTTGCAAGTCAAATAAGTTGGGATCCCTCGTCTACCCAGGCTTCAAGCCTTCATCAAATAAGTGCATATATGCACAGGTAAATAAGTGTCAATGAGCACCTCCATCCTTTCATAATAAGGGCTAAAGGACTGAGAAAGGCTTCCTACACAAAGAGGTGAGGCAACGACTCTGCCGGGGTATTGACCAGGCTCACTAGCAGTGGAGCAACGTTCACGATTTCTAGGTAGTGACTTTGCCGGGGTACTGTTCAGGCTTGCTGGCAGCGGAGCAACACCAGAGTACCATGACCACTATACCGAGAAAACTTCAAAGCTCATAGTGTAACTTCAGTTTCCCTTTTGGTTCCAAGATAACAGTAGGTAACGCTCTATTGTGTGTGCAAAGATCATGTCAGCCTAGTCGGGACAACCAACCAAGTTCAAAAGGGAGACCCGGAATACCATAAGTGGGACCCACAGCTTCATGAAGTGATATTTACTTAAGTCCCCTTAAGCAAGGCCCGTAAACGTCAGAGATCCTGGATTCTCCCAAGGAATCGTCAATTGTTGTAGCTGCTACAACAACCCGTCCAAAAATCCGGGGACCCTTAAATTTTTGGAGCCCCTACACCAGGACAAGCCTTCGGACCCGCCAAGTTTTGCCCGAAAATTTCATCAGTCTTAGCAAGCCTGAGGAGGAATCTAAGTCTTGGCTAAGTTAAACCAAGTCGCCAGTTCCTGCCTTGGTAGGTCAGTCGCAGGGTCAAAACGTGACTATAGCTAATAATTGCGACCATGGCAACTATTTCGACCACGACGACTCGTAGGTCGCATAGTCGTGCCTCCACCCTCATAAAGTTCTTGTGACTTTGCGACCTTCCGAGTCGCATAAGTCGCAAGGTCGCAATACACCTCACTTCCCCGTCAATCATATGTGTGACTTTGCAACTATGCGACTCCGTGACTCGCAAGGTCGCAAGGTTGCACAGTCACTCTATATCCTTCCGTCCTCCAACGCAACCATGCAACGCATGTGACTATGCGACCTCCTAGTTCGCATGGTTGCATTGGTCGCAATAGATGCACTCCCAACCCTCGCGACCCCACACGTGTGACTATCTTATAAATAGGAAGTCACCTAGTCACATTTTTCAAGGCTCTGTTGGTCGCATAGGAAGCTAGAAGTCCCTCTGACTCAAGTTCGCGCGCGCATCCGGCTCCGGTAAGTAACAGTCCTCCCTCCTGCAATCATTGTTTCCTTCCAAGTGTCACTGTCTACCCCTCCTGACCTCTGGCTTACCCTCGCACTAGGGTTATCCTTTTTTTTACTCAGCGCTTCTCTTATTTCGTGCTTGACTGTTTGCCTTAGCCTCTTCACCCCGTGCCTACACCCAGAAAGTGTGTTTTGCCTTAACCCTGATCCCCTCATTTTTATCAGTAAGCCTAAAATCCACTCCTCTGAGGGCAACCCTGGCCTCCCACGGCCATTTGGTGCCTTCTCTGAGCTTCTCTGAGCCTTAGTCGCGTGTCCTGTGGCCGCGATACCATTCCCCACGTGACTTCGCAACTTCTCCATCTGGTTGCAACTTGCAACCACCATCCTGTTGTGCGACTTGCGACCAGATTTCATAAACCGCGACATTGCGACCTCATTTTCATTGAAACTTATGATCTTAGTCGCTCAGCCGCATTCTTGAAATCTACAATCGTGCGACTTGCCTTCCCCGCGAACTTCTTGTTACCGTATAAGACTCCTCTCTATTTTGCGGTCTTAATTTATTTTCATGCCATCTCTCTCATCGTGGGACTATGTTTTTGACATGCTAGGTGATGTCGATCTTGAGTGCATATCCATTTCTTCTTTCGAAGATGAAATGGGTCACCCGACCGCTAAAGCTGCTCAAGGCACCTCGGGAAGCGGGGCATGGGAGGTCGATCTAGAAGAAGAGCCACCTATCTTTGGAGACACTACTTGCAACATAAGTAAAACCACCAGGCTCTCCTGGTATACTGTCTACGAGGAATTTGCTAAAAAATATATTCCAGAAACACAGGAAGACTTCTAGGTATATATCAACGTCAAGAAGTCAAAGTTACATAAAGTAGTGGCACATCCCCCAGTGTTCCCATGCACAAAAACCATCAAATGGATCTTGTAGTGTATAGATACAGATGACTGGATGATCAAGGGTCATGACGGGGCACCCATATCCACCATATCTCCAAAAGACATCAGCACCTACTACAGATTGCCTGAGAGGCAACAAACTTTTAACACCAAGTGGCTCGTCGGGTCGTCTGGTTCACAACCCCAACGAAAGACATCTTAAGGGTATGGTGGCATGACTCGGAAAAATTCTGGTTCAAGATAGACCAGGCGTACATGACAGAGGGGTTATGAAAAGTATATCAGTTAATCACTGCGATGATGTGCCGGTTATATGGCAAAGCAGATTGTGATGTCTTTTTCGGCACATGGGTCCCTCTCATGTATGTTGTCGCCACTCGAGGAACTATTTTTAATTGGGAAAGCATCCTCTCATCGTCTTTGAAGACAAACATAGCTGTTGCCAAAAGCCCACCCCCCGAGTAGCCTCCAAAATTTTATATGTCATCATACCTCCTTGATGTTGTCTGTTCGAGGTGCTACTTTGAGCACTGGAGCTATAATTGGGACACATCAGTGGCCCAACCTGTCCACTGCCACTACAAAGTCTTCTGGGACAAAACTTACAAAGGCATGTTGGATGTAATATCTGAAACATTTATTAGCCCATTATACCAACTACTGTTCGGGAAGAATCACCTTCCATGTCACGGAGGGCCATAAAGACCGTGGTAAAAGTAGCTCATTGATTCCCCATTGATGAAGGAACAGTCGTCAGAGTGTCCAGTACTCATAAATCTCCTCACGCTCTTCCCAAGTTCGTCATGGATAGGATGCTTCTGCGAGAGGTCTGTTACCAAATGATGCAGGGTTTCTCAAAGATATTAAACAAAGGCAAGAAAAAACAATGGCCACCTTTTCCTCTCACTATTGGAGCATACATGGTAGAAAACATTAAACAGGTAGAAGCAGAAGCTGAAGCTTTGAATGGGAGCCATTTCGTGACCCTGAATTACCGAACATATGACCTCGAGAAAGTCATGGCCACCCATTACAAGAAGGCGAAATTTAGTTGGTCTTATGCCCACACTAAGAAGGACCTCGAGGATGGGATTAGGAATTGGTATAACTCCATGAGGGCACTCATCCCAAGTGAACAACAGGTCATAGAGGACGAGCTCCTCGATTATCCCCAGGAGGACATAAGCCTCAGAGAAAGAGTTTCAACCGTGAAGAAACAATGACATGAAACACCAAAGGGAATCAAGGAATCGGGGAAACGCAAAGGAAAAGAGGTTGAAGACCCCATAAGCGACAACGAGGAAGAGGAAGTTACGCTTGTACAAAGAAATGCCAAATTGGCAAGGAAGAAGTGAGAGCTCAAGAGGCAAAGAGAACTGGAAAGCAAACAATCTCAGGACTCCGACAACCAAAGCCAGAATGAGAAAAGGAGAAAACAAGAAGAGGAGAAAAGGCAGTAGGAGGAAGAAAAGAAAGCACAAGACGAGATAGAGAGAAAAAAGAAAGAAGAAGCTAAAAATAAAAACAAGAAAAGGAAGCTGAGAGGAGAAAACAAGAGGAGAACAAAATATTAGAACAAGAGCTGAAGAACATGGAGGAGGAAGTAGAGAGACAACGGGCACTAGTAGAGGGAGAAAAGAGGCAACGTGAAGAAGAGCTTAGGATGGACAAGTAAAAGGAAATGGAGAAAAGTGAACAAGGGGAGACAATCAAAGCAGTCGATTTCAGCACAGGACAAGGTGAGATTCCTCCCCTAGATGTACCTCCCACTACTACCCTCACTTGTGGACACCTTCCCCTCCAAGAGTTGTGCATATCAGAAGATCAAGGCGAGGAGGTCTTAGATCTTACTAAAATCACCTATGAGGAAATAAACCTCAAAATTATACAAGAGAGGAAGAAATATTGCAGCAGGAACCCAACCGACCCGTTGTCAGTAACTACGGAAATGGATATTGTGCCCAATATCACGACAAATCCTCAAAGTATTGCCTCTGCTGGAACAGCTTTTGTGGACGCCACAAAACACAACGTAGCCCAAATGAGTAAACAAATTGTAGACTTGCAAACAAGTTGTACGCATCCGAGCAAAGGGCCACCGTGGCGGAACAGGAGAAGAAAAATATGGAGGAGGAGAACATGACACTCTGCTTATTACACACAAGCTCAGTATAATTCTAAGCGGTAATCGCATCAGAAATAGAGATCTTGAGGGAGATCATGGCAGTAGTTTATGAGGAAATGACAAAAATTCACCACACTATAGCACCCATCGTGGCCATTCAAACTCACATAAAAGAGAGGGTTGCCGTGCTCAAAGATGTTATGACCGCTTTGGATAGAATACACGAATGGTATGAAAGGTACCTAGAAGCTCCTGCAGTGGTCGCTAGGAAAGATTGGATCACTATGCAAAATACTAGGGTCCAACTTCGTATCAAAATTCAGTCCAAATATAAATTAGCCAAAGATGCGGAGAGGGTGCTATCCTCCTACAGACAATTGTTCAACAACTTAGAATTAGTGATCCAACTACATGGGGTCCCCTCTATAGGGGAGGTTGGACAGGTAAAAAATCAAGAGGAGATCAACAATGAAGTACAGGCATTTGTAGAGACATATAGACAAGCAACCCATACAGGAGATATGCCGATCACCAAAGAAAATATCAAGCATTATGTAGTATAACCAGTGAGGCTCTACACCATGCTGGGGACCTTGAATAATCACGTGCATGCCAAACGGAACATCCTCATCCTGGATGCACTTGAGTGCTTACATAGACATGATGAAGACCAGCCACAGATCTCTCATATTGCAGCAAAATACAGCCTATGGCGCACTTCTCTGACAGAACAACTCAGGCTCAACATTTCGGAACTTTCCATCAATATATTAGTCAATTAGATTGATAGCCATTTTTGTGACATTGTGTACTACAATAACACAAAATTCCTTGTGAATGTGAAAGGTCATGTAGGATGCCAAGAGTCATCTGGTAGATGGAAGGTCATGAGGTAGTCCAAGATTCAAGGGTAGACCAAGGGTCACTTTTATCCTATAAATATAACATCATGGCTCATTTGTAGAGGCCTTTTGCTGAGGACTATTTTGGAGATACATACATACATACATATATATATATATATATATATATATATATATATATATATATATAGATATATATATATATATATATATATATATATATATATATATATATATATATATATATATATATATATATATATATATATATATATATATATATATATATATATATATATATATGTATGTATATATATATATATATATTCTATATATATATATATATATATATATATATATTACTTGAGAGAATTGATGTCCTTCTAATTAATACAAGGGTTGATTGTACGTCTTCACTATTGGATCCCTCATATTTCTATGTGCTTGTGCCATGAGTATTTGCTTCACTTGATGGATCGAACGTTCTTGAAAGCTATTTGATGTGCGGTCTCCTCACATGCTGTTTCATACTTCAAATCTGGTTTTTCTACGTATGAATGGTATTTGGCTTACTAACTCTATACTCGTGTCGATGAACTATTTCTTTTGGTATTAGTATAATATGTCTTGACTGCACAGTTATGTACGCTTATAAATGGTTGATTGTTGTGAACTAATTTGCAATCATTAAGCATTATTTATCTAGTATACATAAGTCTTATCTAAAGTCCTGCTAACAGTAATTTTATATAAGGTTGTGTTGTTTACATTTTGGCTATTCATGGTATATGTAGTATAGGATATTTGTCAATTATTCTCTTGTGTTTATTAAAGTTCATACATTTGATTAAGTTCATATCCCACCTCCGTCTGAAGCTAGCTCTACAAAATTGAACGGTAGTTGGGCCTACATACCGGAAGGGATCCCCAACACACACGATGTAGGATCTAGTTGGGAACCTACACCGGGGAGATCCCCTTGACTATTGGTGTAAAATTCTAGCCCATCAACAGGACCCTGGATCTCAAAAACCCTTAGAGTAAAATTTAAGTCACCTCCCACCATGGTATTTTGTGGAACAATCGAGTGTAGCTTGAAAAAATTATCCTAGAAGGCTTTCTTGCCACTAGATGGGCCCTAAATGTTACAACCATGTTAATATTCACTGAGTAAGGTTCAAGTGCTAGCCTTGGGTATATGGACCAAGCCAACTTTTTTCCAAATGCAAAGAGTGTTTCAACATGAAATAAGTCCTCTTGAATGCCCAAAAGCATCCAATGAGACAAAATCCCAATGGGGGGGGGGGGGGTGGAGATTTTTTAGCAGGGATTCTATGTTTTCTCCCTCCATCATCATTTCATGAAGCAAAATAACACGAGGATGGTGCACTTCAACCAATATTTTAAAGGCCATTTTCATGGAGGGGTTGGATAAACCCCTATAGTTTAGGGAGATCATAATCATTTGGAACTAATCTAGGAGTTTGCTTCTCTAAGGGCCCTAAGGATGGATTTTTGTTTCCCTGATTGATTTTTGAGTTTTCCTGACGTTGTGCCATTGAGGGGAAGGATTTTCTTCCCTTGCTTGATGACCTTATATCCTCAACCTCCATAGATCCAATCCCTTAACTCAAATTTAGAAGGAAAATCCTAGGAGGCTCTGATCCCTTGATGGCGTAGGGTTTTCAAGAAGGAGGGAAGGTTGTAATGAGGGGGAGAGGTTTGAGAAACAATCAAGGTAACACCACTATGAGTAAGGAAGAGTGGATATGGGAGCATGAGTGGAAAGGAGAGGGAGAGGTCTGGCAGGGAGGATAATAGGTCCTTAGGAAGATAAGGTGTGGGCAGGTGAGGAAGTGGATGGAACTTGAGTAACAACTTGTGAGGAAAAATTACATAAAAATAAACGAATGGAGATAAGAGGGGAGGGAGGGTTTTGCATAACTAGGGGGGATTCCCCCCTAACAAACCCACCAATGCTAAATGTACCTTCTTAGTGATGAATGTAGGAGCATGTGGAAGATGCTCCAAATTTTTCCCTACATTCCCATCCATAGAAGGAGAAATGTGTGTTGTTGCCAAGAAGGTAGGAAGAGTGTTGACCAAAGTTGGAACAATGATGTCTATATGGAATGAAGAGACTGAATATAGGGCGTCCTTGTGAACCCACTTGTACTTTAATTTTCCCATAGGGAATTCCTTGCCCATATGGCCATGTACATGATAGTGACCATACTTGAAAGGCATGCCCTCGTAGTCCAAGATTTGATGATGCACCAAATCCCTTAAGTTGATAGAAACATAGTTAGGTAGGCTTGAGGATAGGTTTAGGCTCACCATAATTTGGGCCATGCCCATGTAGCAAAATTGTTTATATGAGAGGTTAGCCTCATAAAAAATACCCAAAGTGTTCCTGATTTCCTTAAACACATCCTCAAACCAATATATTAGGGGTAGCCTTGGCAGTCAAACTCAAATTGGAACAATAATCATCTTTTCAAAGCGAGCATTGAAAGTAATTATCCATTTTTTAGAGAATAGTGCCTGTGAGCCCCACGACCAGTGGCCTTGAAGGATCTTTCCCACATCCTCTACAGAGTTAAAAATCTCCATCCATCCTTTAGACATTATCAAGAAGCAAGGGCAATATCTTAAGAGAGAGGAGCAATTGATCTCTGTCCATTTCTTGAGAACGACCATGGTTATCCATTTACTAGCAAACCTACCAACAACCGCAAAATCCTCCATTATGTGAATGTCATTTAGTAGAATGTCCTTTCCTAGAACCAAGTTGGGTTCTCCCACTTTTCGTTTTATGCATTTTTGAATTTATTTGTATGATTTACCATTAGTTTGAACTACAATGGGGGTTCGATTTAGAGGGTAATATGCTTCTGTTAAACATCTCCGACATCAAAATATTTCTAACACTATAAGGAAAAGACTCTCTAGTGGAGTTTTTCGCGGAAGCACCTATAAAAATAGCCAAAAAATTCATTTGTAGCGAAGGTCACTAGTGGAGGTGTGTGGGTGGATGTTTTTTTAATGATGCATCTATAATATACAAATGCACCAGTGGTTTACTATACATATAAGCACCGGTGCCTAATAAAACATGGTGCACCTTGGCATATTTATTTATTTTAAATAAAAAAAAATGGTGCACTAAATAAAAAAGAGCATCACTGCATATATTACTCGATAACACCAGAAAAGGGTTAAATTTACAAAAATGTCGATTGTAAAATTTATTTTGCCCAGTCCAGTAATATACTGTGGTGAAGACCCGGTGCTAAACCAGTACACTAACGCCCCGGTGCGTACACAATATAGTGCACCACCAAAGAGTTATTTAAAACAACTATGTGCCACCTAGATATAACACACTAATGCTTACACTACTCGATAGTACCAGATAAAGGTTAAACTTAAAAAATGTCGGTCATAAAATTATTTTGACCATATCGGTGCTATATCCACTCGAAGCACCGGTGTTGTTCTTGTATTAAAATTCCCCAGTACGTAGTTAAAGATAACAATGATATAGGGTTTTTAATTTAAAAAATGCATTGTATATTCCAATGAGGAACCGGTGTTGTTCATGTATTAAAACACCCTGGTTCATCTTAGAAATCACACCGCTAGGGGGTTTTAAATTTTGAAAAAATATGTTGCTATATTCCCACAAAGCACCAGTGCAGTTCATGTATTAAAACGTCCTGGTGCATATTAACAAGAGCATCTCTATAAGGTTTTTAATTTAAAAAAAAAATGTGGTGCTATCTTCCCACTAAGCACCAACGTTGTTCATGTATTATAATTCCCTAGTGCATCTTAGAAAGAACACTGCTAGAAGGTTTTTAATTTTAAAAAAATATGGTGCTATATTCCCACGAAGCACCAATGCATTTCATGTATTAAAATGCCTCGGTGTGTCTTAACAAGAGCATCACTATAGGGTTTTTAATTTAAAAAAAAATGGTGCTCTCGGAGATAGTACGCACCAGTGCCGTTATAATGATGCATCGAAACAAGGTTAAATAAAAAAACACTACCAACTATAAATTTCATTTTTTCAATCTACAATGTTGTAGAGCTCTGAAGCACTAGTGCCACTCTTGCCTCACGCAAGTACCCTGCCATCGGTGCTTCTCTTTCTCACCATCATTTCGTACAATGCTCAGTGTGCGTCTGTCCAATTTTCTCAAATGGTGGTGAAATTTGTTTTTCTCAATTACGTGTCAACTATGCCTCCTCGACAACCAAATGTCTAGGTAATGTCTATTTTTCTCTCGAATATATTTTTTTAGAAGATTAGAATTGAAAAAGAGGTCTAAAAGTCCATTTTTTTTAAATTTTTTGTTTTTCCTGTGCGGTGCGTTTGACAGGTTTGGCTCGCACTGGTAGCGGTGCACCCTGTAAATTTACAGGGTGCACCACAATTCAATGCATTAACCTAACACACTGCAGTGTTGTCGATGCACCTTGTAAATTACAATGCACCGGTAAAAGGTATAAATTGTTTGTTGGTGCATAAATTTTTAGGTTACTCCTGGTGCGTTTATATTTACCAAGCGCACTGCACACATAACATTAAAAAAATATAGCTTAGTGCATTCAATAACCTGAATGTTTCATACCGGTGTGAAAAGGTTATATTAACGCACCAATGCGTAATGTTGTCTTGACGCACCGCATTGAAAATGTATGTATGAAAACCAAAAGTAGTGCGACATATTATGTACGCATTATTGTCGTTGTTGTGTTTGATAACGAACCTGAGCAGATAAATTACTGTTTTTTTGGGCGCACCGAGGATGATTTTTTTATTTTTAATTGAAATTTATATGTCCATATTTATAAATTTATTTTTCATTTAATAAAAAAAATATGTTTTATGTATGAGCTTGATGTATTTGATATGTCAATCATGTATCAGAGACGTTAACAAAGGGAGCAATAGTGGGAGCAGGAGAAAATGGTGGACCAATACAATGTGGTCTAACCATGGGAAGCATGAGAGGGGGAGAGGGATTTATACCCTCGCCCTATTAGTGAAATGAACCGAGCGCTCTTGAAGAATGTAGGCCTACTTAAGTACTATGAGGAGGCTACATCCCTGAAGGTGCACTCTGGCTTGTTAGCACAATTGATCCCTTGGTATAATGTCTAGGAACAGCCTTTCCATGTCAGTCCTGAGACATGGTATAGGCCCTTTGAGGAATACATATATTTTATCATTGTCCTGTCCAAGAGAGGAGAGGATTTTTCTAAGTTCCCTGATGTCCCCCATGGTGTTGCAGTAGAGAGTCATCTTGTATACTCTCAGAGATATGTTGGGGGTCATGTAGTTCGTCTAACTAATTTTTAGGTGTGTGATGGACAACTACGAATTTCGTCATTTTCTGCACAGGAGCTTAGGTGTCTCTCATTATTAGTGATCATCATTGCACACTATACTAGTGATGGGAAACGAATTAATTTCCCACTTTTGTATTATATTGATTCTTTCATGCAGGTGCCACGATGTATCAGATGGATTGCCATGTTTTTGACGCAGTTTTGTAGGGCTTTAGATAGATTTCATGTGATGATACATGGGAGGACGAATTTCCCTTTCTCTTTAGATATTTTTTGCTTATATTTTGAGAGGTTTCCATAAACTAGGCCTACAATTTACCATCACCCTCCTAAGTCGATGACTGAGGTGCAGATGTGCATGTGGTGCTAGATGATGTGCAAGAGGGGTTTGTCGGAGTATTCAGCCAAGATTTATGCCCAGGCATTGGCACTATTGCCCAGTGAGGATGACCACACATCTATCTTGGTGTCGTTTCCGTACGTGGGGATGGATTGGAGATAGTGTCCCAACATCCTCTTCACACTGGATGAGCCTGCAAATGATAGAGGTAATATTAGTGTTTTCTTTAAATTAACCGAGTTTCATTTTATAAGCTTAATTAATTAGAATAAAATTTATTCTAACATGTTCTTTAACTTGTTTTATTAAATTTTTTAATGAAATTGTTTAATTATTGTTGTGTACTGTATATTTGTAGACATCAATCAGCACATTCATTGGGGACATGCCTCCTCCCCCACGAGAAGGATCAGATGAAAAGATGGGCGAGGCCCAAGAGGGTGATGAGGCACATCCTTAGATGCAGAGGGGTGTGGACATCTGGCCCCATAGGTTTGGTCTCAGATTTAGGATGGACTATGCCAACTCTCTAGACTTTTGGTTGAGAAGGGAGTCTGCCTTGTGAGGGCTCGAGACATCAGGGCAGATCCTAGGCTCTTGAAGCTCTTCAAGGATTTTCTGCGTGATATGATGACTCTTATGCGTCATATCGTCGAAGCTACCAAACTACTAGTAGCGAGGAGGGATGCAGGGCATGCAACAGATACATCACATGAGTCTTCAGAGAGTTCTAGTCCATCGGATCATGATGATAAGGGTGATCATGCTTCTAGTAGTACTACCCCATCGGATCATGGTTACGGTGTCGGTGATCCTTCTAGTAGTACACCTCCTCATCATTTTCTTGATGATCACATCCCAGTACCAATGGAGGTGCCTTGTGTTTCTCTTGAGAGAGCAGACCAACCACCTTCTTCTCCACCTGATAGTTCGACTGTTGAGGCAATACTTGACCATCCATCGTCGCTTGCTACAGACCAAGCTGCCTCTACTACGTCTGTTGTATCATATATTCGATAGCAGCTATTTGACTTGATGCAATTATTTCACTTGTTTATATATATATATATATATATATATATATATATATATATATATATATATATATGTGGTGCATTTTTTTTATCATGTTGATGTACTTAATTTATATGTTAATGTTGATGTGTATATTGTTAGGTCATGTTAGATATGTTCATTTAATGTGCTAGTGGAAAGATGTGTATGTGATAACAGTTGTTTGACATGATATGTATATTAATTTTAGGATGTGTGTGGTGATAATGTTAGATTACAATGTTTGTGTTTTGTTAGATGTGATCACGATGATGATGCCTTGTTAGATTATTATATTTGTGTGCTAGCTAATGACATTTATATGTGTTAGAGGTGTATATAATTAGATGATGGTAGTGAATTTGAATGTGTATCTTAGATGATATTTATGTTTGTTAGATGGTAATGATGTTTATTTTTATGAAATAATATTTATTATAGATTATTTATTGGTGAACTTATATCAAAATTTTATATATGAAATTACATGCAAAATGACTCACTTCAAAAAATGCAAAGATTTTTTTATTATAAATTACAAAGTTTAGTAAGTTTAGTATGGTTGAAACTATAATTGTAAAATTACCATAAATAATTTTCTATTACTTAGATAGTTCATTCATATTCATTCTAACCTAATTAGTAAAATATTTCAATACTCACAATGAAAAAATAATTAAAGGTAAAATATTTTAGTTTGTTCTTGAAAGACGAAAATATGTAACTCATTCAGTTTTTAATATAAAATATTAATAACAATAAATTATTCAAAAACACAATTTAAATAATTAAAAACTACACTATGGTCAATCTATATATAGAGATAGAAAACCATTATAGATCCATCTTAATCACAAATTTATCAATCACTAAAAGATATTAAATATTTTTACATGTACATCATTTTGGTGTTATTATGGTTCATTATTTTCTATTGTGGTTTAAATTTATCATTTTTTTTTTTAATAATAAATATGATTTATATAATACAAAAATCATACTAGATTAGATTTAATTTTTTGACAAATAATATATTTGATTATTTCTTAATTAACAACTCATGAAATATTATTTTTTCCACATACTTATCATGAGATAGTCACTAAAATTCATGTTTTCACATTTCTCCTAGCTAATATTACATCACGTTCACAATGATAAAGACATGTCTACTTTAAATAATTTACTTATAAATAGATAAAAATATATATTTATTTTACATAATCTAAATAGGAAAGAAAAATGCATCACCAAGTCTATTAGAAAGTAAAAAAAATGTCTCTTAATCACCATCACATTATTTATCATTTAATTCTTAGCCATAAAATATTTATTAATTAAATTGTTATTTATAATTACCATTGAAAAGAAAAGTCAAAACTCTTCCATTATCCATGAAGAAAAAATAAAAACTTCTCATGCACCCATGTAAGCCCATTTGTTTCTCTTATGGTCCATAAAAAGATGTAATCGACATTTTATGCATGCATAAGACCTCATTTTAGTTTACATAATGTTGCAGGAATGTGAATTTAAATATAGTAAACATGACTTTACCTCTCATGTTAAGAATCTAATCTTACATATTAATACACAATTTTTTCATTGTTAACATCCTCATAGATTTATCACTACATCATTTATATAGATTTTGAAATAAATAAGAAAAAAAACATGTGAACTAATTAATAAACCAATAAGTATCTAAATCTAGAATAATTCTTCAATGTTGTTTCTAAATTCACTATTTTCTCATTTTGGTTATATTCTTCTCATTTTCCTATTTGAGAAGGATTGTGACCTTGAATCCTTATTATCATAGATATTGTACTCCATGTTTTAAACTACATTTATATTTATGGGGATATGTTGCATAATGAAAATAAGGGAGGTTATTTTACTATATTGGAAAACTTGGACGATGGTTGTCGTAGACCTTTTAGTACACATATATGATTTTCCTTCTCCATTCTCTATCACTTTGTGAGTTATTTTAGATTGATATTCACAATGTCAATTGAGAAAGGATATTATATGGGTATATTTAGATTCATAACTTAATAAAATATAGCTATAAATTGAAAACTCATGCTTTGAATTGCAATCTTTTGATCCATCTTGACGTCTATCCAAAGCCTATAGAAGAAGTATATTGTAAATTAGATTTTAAAAAATTAAACAAATATGCTAAAATTTTAATTTTCAAATTATAGATTACATAATTGGAAATACTTGTAAAAACGTTTGTTCAAGTCTTACCAATTATCTAAATGTCAACAAGACGTAAAAAAAACAATATAATTAGTGAAATAAAGAAAACAAAAACATACAACAATAGTATAAATCATGAAATAACATAAGTACATATCACTCTATGTTGTCATCGCCCTGATTATCTTCCTCGCTTGGCATCATAACATTGTTGTTCTCAAAAATATGTTTTGATCTAGGGTCGTGTCATAATACGAACCACTAATCCCTATCCAACACATCTGGGTAAAAAAGCAATTAGTTGTAGTAGGCATCCATATTCTTCACTTGTCTTCTACCAACGACTATGAAAGCCAACATAAGATGTTCATTCTTCACGAACAACCATGGGGGGGTATTTTTATTCATCATTACTACATGCCAAACATAATAGTTGGTGTTTTGGAGGGAATATCGGTTGACTTCATCCATGGATATGTT
Source organism: Pinus tabuliformis (assembly GCA_031772625.1). Taxonomy (NCBI): domain Eukaryota; kingdom Viridiplantae; phylum Streptophyta; class Pinopsida; order Pinales; family Pinaceae; genus Pinus; species Pinus tabuliformis. The sequence goes on from CM062813.1 coordinate 645,827,918, forward strand.
GAGTCATAGACTTCATACTTCATCCTTAAATTTTTCAGGCCATGTATCCTCTATATGCTTCATGGTTATTGAATCTGTTGGGATTCACATAATTCCCAACTCACTTCTGTATGAGGCATGCCATCCCTGCAACATAGCTAATTCTTTGCAATGAAAGATCCTTTGGATCCTTGGGATTATAGGCATGTGCCTCAATATCTTATGAGGAGGACCATGTCATTTACCTATTTTTTATTTATTTACGATACCTGTCATGCCCACATTTTGGACATCTATCTTTGTCTGCATATTATCCTCTATATAGAATAAAATCATTCAAACATGCATAATATGATATGTACTCAACACCCAATATTTTCAACAACTGATTTGCCTCTTCACATATATGTGACAAAACGTTATCAATCAGAAGAAATTATCTTTGAATAACCCACAGTTGGCGGGGAATATAATTGTACAATGTCAATATTTAACGTTCATAAAATGGACCATTTTTAATGTTGATTGTGTGACAAGATTTCTCAAAATATAAGGGACCTGATTAATAATGTAGGTGAATTACCTCAATATTTTCGAGAAACATGCATTAACCATGCCAAACTTTGCTTTCAAGTTGTACATCAACATCGTTATCCCCAATTGAGTATATTTTGACTTGCCGCCAGGTCTAAATAGAGGGGTGGTGGAAGAATATTTCAAGCTTTCGAATAAGGTATATATTATATGAACATCATTCCCTAGCTCATCATTCTAGAATGCATCTAACAACATTGCCTCCATGGCAGTCATATCCCGTAATTAATCATCCATACCGACCTCTATTTGATTGCCTCCGTTACCAACTTGTGATGAATAATACTATTGTTGTAGTCATTCCTAATTGGTGAATCTAGACGTAGTGGGAATTAATAGGTGGTTGATTCAACCATTATTTGTATACTTTATCTGTGAGTCTTGCTCTTAATGCAACTTTCTCTCTATTTGACGTTGTAGTGGAGTGCACCAGAAGATAGTAGGTGGGTCGTTCATCATCACTAGAATCTTAATTTCAAAATATATTGAACATTAGTACATCAATGATATTAGTAAGCACATCATGAATGGAATTGGTTTCTTGAAATTCTGTTATACCAAACAATTATTAACATCGTTGATGTAGGGTTGCGGTTGAAAGAATATGCCATGTTCCAATTGGCAAGGTGAAGTGGATGTCCATTTTCATCTACCAACTGCTTACGATATGTTGCTCTTGATAAGAGCTTCCGACGTTTTTTAAGTGGAGAAATGTTTTATACTTATGAACTCAATTTTGAATCAACATTCTGAAAATTTGGATACATTTTTATTCAAATTGAGATGGATTAAAAAAAATTCAATTAGATAATCGTAATATAAATAAAATATGAACTTACTAGATATGGAAAGGGAGAAATCAACAAAGGAATTTGATCAACAATACGGAACGAGATGGAATTTGAAGAATTGGCCATTTGATATTATGAGATTTTCTCCCTATATTACAGAAAAATAAAAAAATATTTTTTTGTGCATATCTAAAATTAATTTCGAGAACCATATAACCACAATCTGAATTTCAATATACTTTTCAAACCATTTTTCAAGAATAAGACGACTTTAAACAAAAAATGTGTACTACGAACAACTGTAACTCATGTGGATGCATCCTAAAGGATACTTTGAGATGAATATGTCATTTTATGTGAAAATAAAATTTCAAATTTCTTTTAAACCCTATTGTGATCTTATCAGGACTAACTGCACCAATGCGTTTTAATAATAACAACACCGAGGCATTAAAATAATCACTACACCAATTTCTGACATTTCGAAAATAAAAAAGTATTCTATCATATTGGTGCTCTTGTTAAAAAAAAATTGATGCGTTTAAATAAAAACAACATCGATCCACACTTGTTTATGGGATTTCAAAAATAAAAACAAATTCTAAAGTGTCGGTACTCTTATAACAACATTGATGCATTTAAATACAAACCACACCTTTGCATTAAAATATTAACCGCATCGATTTGGGATTTCGAAAAAAATAAATAAATAAAATCTACCAGAATGGTGCATTTAGAAAATTTGGTACCTCGGCAATTTCGGTGCGCTTTACTTATAAACGCACCAGTGCTATTTACTATCAAACACACTGTTATTCAGATTAAGTAAAAAAAAAACACAATTTTCTTGTCTCTCTCTTCTTCTTTTTTATTTAAAATTGAAAAATGAGTGACAATTGATTTTCTGAATTTTAATTTCATAAAATCTTTTAAATAGTAAAAAGTTGTTTATTGTTTCATTATTTTTCCCAAAATTTTAAGAGAGTGATTTGCAAGAGAGACATACCGAGAAAATTGTGCAACATCATAATACTTTGGAACAACATAACTATTTAAAAGATCAGAAGCTGAAGGTATGACGATTCACTCAAAACAATGCATTAGTTAAAAAAAAAAAAAAAATGTTGTTGATTTTACGAATAATTTTTTTTAAAACTTTTGTTATAGTTTTATTAAAAGTGTGATCATTTGCAATAGAGACATACTGGGAGCATAGTGGAGCAACATAATATTTTGGAATCGCAGAAAGATCAGAATTTGAAAGGTATGGTGATTTACTCAAAACCATACATAGAAAAAAATTAAAATTTTACTATTGATTTTACTGTTAATTTTACTATTAATTTTTTTTACAATTTCTGCTAAATTTATTCAAAATCCAGGAAAAAAATTAAAAACTCTGCATAATAAAAAATTTACTATTGATTTTGTTAGGTCCCTATACTACTAGTGTACCCCCATATTGTTATTAGTATAATCCCCTTATTATATTGTTGTGCCCATGTAGTCCCCATATTGTTATTATTGTGCCCCATAGAAGCCCACTATTGTTATTATTGTGCCCTTACATTATTATTGTTATGTTGGCTCTGATTATATTATGACCCCTTAGACTCTTATATATAGAAAGGAGGTCTTGTCATTTGTATGATCAAAGAATTGTTCATTTGTGTAATGTAAAGGAGGTTTCCCCCTCAAAGAGGTTGAATTCTAAGGCGTTGATCTATCTTTTCTATCTTTTTGTGAGTTGGTTTCCTAACATTTGGTATCAGAGCTGTGGATTATAGGGTTTCGCTGCTCCAAATAGGTCATTGTGGCATTTTCGCTATAATTGTTTCGCTACGAAGTTCTAGAAGCTAAAAAAAACCCACTTGATAAGAAATCATTCTAAACCTCACCTCCAAATTTGAGATCTTGTCTCGCTATATTTTCGGAGATATGATCTAAGGAAGTTAGGGTTTTTTCAAGCTCCATAATTTCATCTCTAACAAGGCATCGTGGAAGTTTCGCTATAATATTTGTTCTATGAAGGTTCAGACTCTAAAATTAAAACCCATTTGAACTGAAATCGTGGTGAATCTCAGGTCTAAATTTTAGATCTTGTCTTGCTATATTTTCTGAGATATAATCTGAGACATTTAGGGTTTCTGTAGGCTCCCGAATTACATCCTAAACATGTGAGCTTGGGCAAATCGTCATAACTTTCTCCCTAAGCATAAAATTGAAATTTCGTAAGAAGTTGCAAAAAGAGTACGGACTGTAGTTTTATGTAGATCGGTTTCAGATCCTAAGGTTGAAACAGTGACACGTGGCACTTCCTACAATTTCTCTCTACTGAATTGGTCTATAATCGGGTCATCGTGGGAGATTTTACATAACGCTCCCTTACAGAATCCAATCTTGATCAGAATTTCAGGGTTAGAAAGAGGGTTCAGAAGGCTACAATAGGACGAAATTTTAGAACTTGGAGATCTAAAATTACAGAGTTACAATAGTTTCAAGATCGAGCTCCTAAAATCAAGGAAAAACAAGATTAGGAAATTTGATGGTAAGGATCCGGTAAATTGGATTCTACAGATGGAGAAATATTTTGATCTACATGGCATACCACTGTTACGAAAGGTATGTATTGCATCTAATTATTTAGAATCAGATCATTTTTTATGGTATAAAGGGCTTTGTTCTTGTAAAACACTTGTTACGTGGTCAATTTTCACGGAGGAAATGATAGCACATTATGAGGATACAAAGAGAAACACCTTCTTTAGCCTATTGATAAATTTCAAACAAAAGTGTTCAATGGCAGAGAACATTAAGGACTTTCAGAAATTGAATATAAGGAAAAATGTTATTCCAGAGAAGCAGAGGATTGATGCCTCCCTAGGGACTTTAAGGATAACATTCAACATGAGGTTCGTCATTGGGAACCTGATTCATTAGAGAGGGCAAGAAAAGTGCAAAGCAAAATTATGGCAACAAGGAAGTCTACCCCTCACAACTATAAAGATGGAAGTATTGTTTTTCATATCCTTCAAAACCTACAAGGTTGACACCACTATAATTGGAAGAAAAAAGAGCAAAAGGGCTTTGTTACAATTATGATAAAAAATACACTAAAGGTCATAAGTGTGCTGAGAAGAAATTATTTTACATAGATTATGAAGAGGAGGAAGAAAATGATCAAGAAACATCAAAAGAAGAGGATGTACACCAGGAACCAACCCCAAAGAAAGAAGAAATGAATCCGACCATATCTTGTAAAGCATTGGCAAGAATTACCACTCCTCAAACTCTCAAGATAGAAGGACACATCAAGAAGAAAAAGGTTCAAGAAGTGAAAGATCACATCGAGAAAGAAGAAATGAATCTGACCATATCTTGTAATGCATTGGCCGGAATTACCACTCCTCAAACTATCAAGATAGAAGGACATATCAAGAAGAAAAATGTTCAAGAAGTGAAAGATCACATCAAGCATCAAGAAATGAATCCGACCATATCTTGTAATGCATTCGAAGAAATTACCACTCCTCAAACTCTCGAGATAGAAGGACATATCAAGAAGAAAAATATTCAAGCAGTGAAAGATCACATCAAGCATCAACAACAAGTTCTCCAACTTTTAAAGAATAATGCCACTTTGGTGCTGAATCGAATGAAACAAAAAACATATCAACATCACTGTGAAAAATGTTTTGATGTAGGCGATTGGGTATTTTTACAGCTACATCTCAAGCAAGCAATTTATGATAAGGAAATGTTGGTAATATTACATGCACATAAGCAATTGCAACCTTACCTAATGGGAAGACACTTCAAGGTAAAAAAGGATCATGATAGTATTAAATAATCTTCTAGAACAAAGATTATCTTTAGAAGAACAAAAAAATGGGTCACAAATATGTTGGGTTATGACTTTGAAATCATCTACAAAAAAGAGTTGTTGTAGATGCACTCTCAAGAAAGGATGAGGATGTGGAAGCATTGTTTTGTGCTATTTATATTATCCAACCAGATTGGATACACGAAGCAAGGGATGAATGGAAAAAGGACGAAGAAGTGTGGCCACTCATTCAAAAGTTGCAGAAGATCTCAATTCAAACAATATTGCCAGAACTTTATGAGGAAGGAAAAATCATATTGGAACTTAGATCATTCACAGAAGCAAGAACCCAACAACTACGAAATCGATCAATTTCAAAGTATCTCATCAAGTGGAAGAACTTACTCGCTGAAGATTCCACATGGGAGGACAATAATTTTGTACATAAGTGTCAAGAACTACTCAAGTGTTGAGGACAACACTTTTTGAAGGAGAGGGGCATGTTAAGTCCCTATACTACTAATGTAACCCCTTATTGTTATTAATACAACCCCCTTATTATATTGTTGTGCCCATATAGTCCCCATATTGTTATTATTGTGCCCCGTAGAAGCCCACTATTGTTATTATTGTGCCCTTACATTATTATTGTTATGTCGGATCTAATTATATTATGACCCCTTAGACTCTTATATATAGAAAGGAGGTTTTGTCATTTGTATGATCAAAGAATTGTTCATTTGTGTAATGTAAAGGAGGTTGCCCCCTCGAAGAGGCTGAATTCTAAAGTGTTGATCTATCTTTTCTATCCTTTTGTGAGCTCGTTTCATAACAGATTTTACTAGTAATTTATGATCTTTGTTCCTATTTAGATTTAACTAAAATTCAGATTAAAATAAAAAATAAAAAATAAAAAAAAATTCAATACTTACCTTAAGTCTTTGCTTTTTCTTGCTGATGTGACTACAAATTTTCACCTTATGGTTTAACTCCCTCTATCACTTCACAATTAAGGTTTTCATTTTATGCATTTTAGATTTAATGGGTTTGTGTACTTACTATATATAGGGCATTTGACATGTAAAGTAGGGGTATTATTTATTGAATTAGATTCAAACCATGTCGGTCATGTCCTTTTTGTTTGTTAAACGACACTTGTTTCATGGTGCGCCCTGTGTAATATAATGCACCAGTGTTGACGATACTTCTATTGTTACATACCACACTGAATCCTATCGGCCCTGTCTAGTTTGTTTATCGGTGCACTCAGGGTATTATTACGCATTGGCTTGCCTCTGCCAAATAACATTGTTAAGTGATGGTGGTGCTTTTATCATTACAAATCACATCATCATAATTTAAAATTAATTTTTGTTGTCGGTGTTGAGCAATTAAACACCCGATGCGTTTAGTAGATTAAACACATTGGGGTGTTTATTAAAATAATCACACCGGTTACCAGAGCTCTTTTAGGCTAAAAATGATTTGACTTATGTATAAAATATATTTATGGTTTCTGTATTGAATGGTACATATTGTATATTGATAAAAAATGTCTAAGAAGTTGTCAAGCAACAAAAATATTTATCAACACAATAATAGCACATCCAGAAAAGCAGAAAAGACAAGTTATTTATAAATTCTTTACAAAATTAATATGTTTGAACTATATGTAAGTTTAATTAATATGTATTGGTTAGTGTGTGTCATGAAGAGCCACAAAATGAAGAAGATTGATAAGATTATTTCTAATCTAAGTGCAGAAAAGTGTAAAATCCTGATAGAATAATTGCAGAAGGATGAATAAAGTGAATGAAAAAATACTATTCAATGTGAGTTTTTTTCCATTAATAATATACTTAATAATATTAGATAACACATTTCAAACAATCTACTAATTCATATATATTTAATGTTCTACAGGGAGCAACAATGAAGGAAAAGATCAATGTTGTTCTAAGAAAAAAAATATAGAACATGTAAATGACGATGAATTGGTCCTTAGCTCATCTGGAGTGGTGTTGGAGATTAATGAAAGGGGGGGATTTTTTTACAAAACTATGAAGGCTACAGTGGAACGAACATATATACATACTTTCCACTTACAATACAAAAATCAATCTAATGATTCCAAGAACCAAATTATATCTAAATTACAGGAGTTTCTAGAGCAATGGTCAATGAGACCTATAAGACTTGCAATAGAAAAAACATACAACAAAAAAGAATTATTCAAAAGGTAATATTCATAATTAAAATGAATTTTTAGAATTATATGTATATATTACTACAAACTATTCATTTATTAATATCAAATTTGTTATATTTAGTTTTCATATATCAATATAAAAATAGTTTATTACTCTTTTCATGAAGTTTATGAGAATCCCAAAGGATTAACGAGTTGATATGCTAAACACGCAAGTGGGAATGTCAAAAAAAGTGTATAAGGAGATGATCAAAGAAATGGACATAATTGCATTACAAGAGGAGTCATCTCAACAACAAAGTCCATCAAGTGTATGTAATCATGACTGAGTTTGTACATATAAAGAAATAATTTAGCATTAAATATTAAATTTCAAGTTTTTTTTGTAGAAAAGAAAACAAAATGGAACTCATTCAACACATAAAACAAGACGACAAGGAAGAAAATGGTTGATATCAAAGTTTGTGAGATTGTTGATATTTTTTTATAACAACCAAGGTCTCATTTTTGTATATTTTAAGTTGTTTTACAACGACCATCCTTGAATGCCTTCAAGTAGGTGCTAACATACAAAGAAGATTCATCGAAATAATTGATTAACATTGGGTTAAATATGGGTTGTGAGTATATATTGACATATCAAAAATCAATTGTGGAATTTGTAAGTATCTATGTTGTTTTACTTCTCTGAGTTTATAATTAATAGAACAAATGAATCATTTATATTAAATCTATGATTTATAACGGGGTATAAAGCATGCAAAAAACAAAGTATGGAGCTATGCCAACATAAGAGTTGTTGCAACATGGCATGAGATTTGGTTTAGAAACCATGTGTACAGTTCATGTGTCACTTCTTGCTATGGTACATTGCTATTTAATTTACATTGATGTATATTATTTATTTCAATTTTCGTTATTCTCACAAATATAGATACACTCATTACACTGTAATTTTATATTTGTAGATTGAACATGAGCAAGAAGAGGAAAACAATCGATGCAATCAACAAAACATTTGTCCAAATAACCCAAGTCATGGAAGTAGCTAGAGCGCTGACATCATTTCTCGCAAAAAATGATGATCTATTTGGATATCAATACAAGTTGTATTTTTTAAATAATTGTCTGTGAAAATCAAAGATTTTGTTTAATGTAATGGAAACAATGTCCCAATTGAAAGACAAGGGGGTTACCAATAACTATCCCATTTTGTATGACAAAGAGCCTCTTATTAATATATAATAAAATACATTTTAATTTATTCTATTGTGCTATCCAATGTCGTTGTGAAATGTTACACCACTGATTAAATATATGGATGATTAAAAATTATAACAAAGTGAAGTAAAATTTGATGATATAACAATTTAATCCAAACACCATACACAATTGCACTAATCAAAATTTAGTTTATATAAATATTGTTATAAGATATATGTCAATTTTTTTATGAATAACAGATTTAAAAATCGCAATAATTGTACGGCCACTGGTGGATGTTTCTAAAAAGAGAAAATCTCATACAAAATATTGGCATGTCTATAACATAAACACTCACTGGTGCATTATTTTATCTAAAAACACTGTTACTTGACGATTTTTTGCATGGTCATTGCCTTTGCTAAAAACGACAGAACCAGGGTGTTATATTCTTCAAGCGTCGGTGTTGTTTGCATTTAACGCCCTGGTGCACTGATATTCTTAAAGCGCTAGTGCCTTCATTGATCCAAGTGGATATTGGTGGCCACCCGCCTATTCCACGTGGACCCCCACCATTGTTTCTCTCAATTTTTTAGTTTCCTTAATTGTAGCACAATTTACTATTTTTGGTAGTTTTTCAGGTCCTAAACTTCCGGAGCCGTTTTGAGGCCATAAACGATGTTTGTTTCGGCAATATTGCTCTAAGAAATTTCATTGAAATCTCATTTTTAGTTGTAGTCGTGGAGAGATCTTTCCAATGAGGTATCATGCGCATCAAGCTGAGATAATTTGACAAAGTTATGACCCCAGGAAGTTGGCTGCCCAACTAACCCCAACAACACCCATAAACTCTTGGTGTTACATCTCCTCGGGTTAGGGTTTTGGTTGTTTAGGGTTTTCTCTTATTGTTCAATAATAAAAATTCCATTGAGCCTCATTGTAACTCAGTTCAGAGGCATGTAACAGCCACATCTCTTCTCAGAGATAAGCTACCATTGCCCGAGCTAGTCTCATTTCCATTTTGTTTGTAAGCATATTTCAATATTTGATATTAATGAAAGATAGTGTTGTTTTTGCTGCATCTCTGTATTTATGGTTATATCTGTAATTTGTTGTGTTCTTTTTAAATTCGGATCAATGGTATTAGAGTGGTCTACTCTTTCTCTGTTTTTCTTTGTATGTCCCCAACAAGGTCGGGATATAAGGAGTTAGGGCTCGAACTGGTTGAACCTTTGCAAGACCAGCCTTGGAAATCCTGACGACCTCCCATGGGGTAAGAAAAGAAAGACGAGGGAGTAGGAGATCCTATTAAAATATTTCTCGAGGAGTCCCTCGAGAAACAAAGGAATGCGATGATGGATAACTTTGTCCAGATCCTTCAACGATTTCCGACCGGCAGCACATCCACATCCAACAACCACTCTGGAGGCTCCACACCTTTTAAGGTACAAGTAAACTTTGACATTCCTATATTTGAGGGACAAATAGATGAACACGTAGTAGATAAATGGTTGAATCTACTACAACGATATTTTTTTGGTCATGATTTTTCTAGCCGAGAAAATATTACTTTTGCTCTTCTCAAAGCCGCCCCCCACGTCAAGGACCGGGGGAAACCTATTGTGAGCAGAAGGATGAAAGTATGACCTCACTGTTTTCAGTCGCTCCCACTTGAAATTCATTCCAAGCCGCCATCAAGGATCAGTACAACCCTGTCAGGAGCTACGAGGACAAATACATAAAGTGGACCACGCTGCGACAGGGAAGGGACCAAGATGTGTCTTTGTTTACCAATGTTTTTGATACCCTTCACACGAAGTTGGGTATCAAGGATTCTGAGAAACATTTGGTACTCAAGTATCGTGGCTGCCTACATAGATACATCCAGGATGATATGTAGTTCCTGGACATCTCCTCCCTTGGCACGACATACTGATACACTGTCAAGATCGAACATAAGTTTAAACAGAAGAAGCGAGACTTTAGATCTGCGAATCTAAAGCAAGGGAAAGGTGCCCCCAAACCGCATAACAAAGGACAAAGCCAAGGCGGGACGACCCAAGACAACCCGCCAAGGCCATAAGAAAAGGACAACATTGCGAAGCTAAAGAAGAACACGAGAAAGTGGTGTGAGTTGCATAAGAGCTCCACCCACAACACAAGTGAGTGTCGGGCCAAGAAGTCATTGGTGGCTGAACTGAAGGCTTCAGAATCAGATGCATGTTTCGACTCTGAGTTAGAACCCGACAAGGGGAATGACAAAGGGAAGTAGATTATTGATGTGGACCCCAACACCACCGTCACCACCATAAAAATCAAGAAGTAAGAACCTAAAGATCCAGAGGAAGAGGAGCGTCTCTTCCAGACATAGATGTGGGTAAAGGGTTCCCTGCTATAGTTCATTGTTGACAATGAGAGCCAAAATAACCTCATTACAACAGAGGTCATGAAGCAGATGGGCTTATCGACCACATCACACCCATAATTGTACACCATTGGGTGGCTTCACCAAGGACGGATCTGCGCGTGAGCCAACAATGTCGCCTTCCATACAACATCAAGCCCTTCACAGATGAGGTATTATATGATGTTGCTCCTCTTGATATTTGTGATGTATTATTAGGCCAACCATACTTGTGGAAACGACATGCTGTGTATGAGTCAAGGCCTCACAATGTTATTATTACATCGTGAAATAAGTTGTACAGGATACCGGAGGTAGCACCACCTACCACCATCTCTCTGGTTACTGCAAAACAATACAGTAATATCATTTCAAAAACCAGGAAATTTGATTTCCTGATGATACGTCCTCAAGGAAAGAAGAAGACAGTGGCCATGACCTCCAAACAGGGCCCCTCCACATGACAACAACAGATGGACAAGGTCATGGATGAGTACGAGGAGATCTTCACCTCCCCCGTAGGGGTGCCTCTGCACTGTTAGGTCAAGCACTCCATCAACATGATCCCAGGTGCATCGTTACCCAATGGACCAATCTATCGGTGCTCCATTCTAGAGAACGTTGAAATCAAGAGGCACATTCAGGAGATGTTATAGAAAGGTCACATTTAGTTGAGTTCATTGCCTTGTGGGAGCCCGATCGTGTTGGTATAGAAGAAGGATGGGACTTGGAGACTCTGTATTGACTATCAAGTGCTGAACAAGATCATTGTCCAAAATAGGTACCTGATCCCGCAGATTGATGACCTTTTAGACCAACTCAAGGGGAAAAAATATTTCAGCAAGATCGACTTGAAGTCCGGATATCACCAGGTAACAATGGAACCCTTTGATGTGTGGAAGATTGCCTTCAAAGTCAAGGAGGGCCTTTCCGAATGGTTAGTTATGCCTTTCGGGTTGATGAATGCTCCTGCAACCTTCATGAGGCTTATGGATGACATTTTGTAGCCATTCACCAACTCATTTGTATTGGTATACTTGGATGACATCCCGATCTTCAGCCAGAGTTGGGAAGAATGCCTCCACCATATCCGACTGGTTCTCTAAACACTGCGTCAACACAAGCTGCGTGCCAATTTGGAGAAATGCACTTTTGACATGGCCCAGGTTTAGTATCTGGGACACATTATTGATGAACGAGGGGCACATGTGGATCCAGCCAAGATCCAAGCCATTTAGTATTGGCTAGCCCCAACCACTATGACGGATTTTCACAACTTTCTGGGTCTTGCCAATTTCTACCACAGGTTCATGTTGGCGTTCTCTCATATCACTTGTCCCTTGAATCAAGTCACTAAAGGAGGAGCGAAAATAAAATAAATAAATAAATAAAATAAAAATAAATAAAATAAATAAATAAATAAATATATATCTATATATATATATATTGGTCTGAATCTCAATAGAAGGCATTCGCAGAGTTGAAACATTGTCTCTGGTCTGCACCAGCACTCACATTACCAGACTTGCAACAACCATTTGAGATCGAGACATATGGCTCTGAATATGCTATTGGGGCAGTCCTTACTCAAAAGGGGCATCTAGTGGCATATCACAGTGAGACACTTTCAGACACAGTCTGAAAGTATCCCACTTATGGCAAAGAGATGTATTCCATTGTGCAGGCCTGGCGAAAATGGAAGCATTACATTTTGGTGAAGGAAACAATCATCCACACAGACTACCAACCCATGCAGTTCATGTAGTTCGTCTAACTAATTTTTAGGTGCGTGATGGACAACTACGAATTTCATCATTTTCTGCACAGGAGGTTAGGTGTCTCTCATTATTAGTGTTCATCATTGCACACTATACTAGTGATGGGAAACGAATTAATTTCCCACTTTTGTATTATATTGATTCTTTCATGCAGGTGCCACGATGTATTAGATGGACTGCCATGTTTTTGATGCAGTTTTGTAGGGCTTTAGATAGATGTCATGTGATGATACATGGGAGAACGAATTTCCCTTTCTCTTTAGATATTTTTTGCTTATATTTTGAGAGGTTTCCATAAACGAGGCCTACAATTTACCATCGCCCTCCTAAGCCGATGAATGAGGTGCAGATGTGCATGTGGTGACAGATGATGTGCAAGAGGGGTTTGTCGGAGTATCCGGCCAAGATTTATGCCCAGGCATTGGCACTACTGCCCAGTGAGGATGACCACACATCTATCTTGGTGTCGTTTCCGTACGTGGGGATGGATTGGAGATAGTGTCCCAACATCCTCTTCACACTGGATGAGCCTGCAAATGATAGAGGTAATATTAGTGTTTTCTTTAAATTAACCGAGTTTCATTTTATAAGCTTAATTAATTAGAATAAACTTTATTCTAACATGTTCTTTAACTTGTTTTATTAAATTTTTTAATGAAATTGTTTAATTATTGTTGTGTACTATATATTTGTAGACATCAATCAACACATTCATTAGGGACATGCCTCCTCCCCCACGAGAAGGATCAGATGCAAAGATGGGCGAGGCCCAAGAGGGTGATGAAGCACATCCTCAGATGCAGAGGGGCGTGGGCATCTAGCCCCATAGGTTTGGTCTCAGATTTAGGATGGACTATACCAACTCTCTAGACTTTTGGTTGAGAAGGGAGTCTGCCTTGTGAGGGCTCGAGACATCAGGGAAGATCCTAGGCTCTTGAAGCTCTTCAAGGATTGTCTGCATGATATGATGACTCTTATGCGTCATATCGTCGGAGCTACCAAACTACTGGTAGCGAGGAGGGATGCAGGTCATGCAACAGATACATCACATGAGTCTTCAGAGAGTTCTAGTATGTCGGATCATGATGATAAGGGTGATCATGCTTCTAGTAGTACTACCCCATCGGATCATGGTTAGGGTGTCGGTGATCCTTCTAGTAGTACACCTCCTCATCATTTGCTTGATGATCACATCCCAGTACCAATGGAGGTGCCTTGTGTTTCTCTTGAGAGAGCAGACCAACCACCTTCTCCTCCACCTGATAGTTCGACTGTTGAGGCAGTACTTGACCATCCATCATCGCCTGCTAGAGACCAAGCTGCCTCTACTACGTTTGTTGTATCATATATTCGATAGCAGTTATTTGACTTGAAGCAATTATTTCACTTGTTTATATATATATATATATATATATATATATATATATCTATATATATATATATATCTGGTGCATTTTTTTTTATCATGTTGATGTACTTAATTTATATGTTAATGTTGATGTGTATATTGTTAGGTCATGTTAGATATGTTCATTTAATGTGCTAGTGGAAAGACATGTATGTGATAACAGTTGTTTGACATGATATGTATATTAATTTGAGGATGTGTGTGGTGATGATGTTAGATACAATGTTTGTGTTTTGTTAGATGTGATCACGATGATGATGCCTTGTTAGAATATTAGATTTGTGTGCTAGCTAATGACATTTATATGTGTTAGAGGTGTATATAATTAGATGATGGTAGTGAATTTGAATGTGTATCGTAGATGATATTTATGTTTGTTAGATGGTAATAATGTTTATTTTAATGAAATAATATTTATTATAGATTATTTATTGGTGAACTTATATCAAAATTTCATATATGAAATTACATGCAAAACGACTGACTTCAAAAAAATGCAAAGATTTTTTTATTATAAATTACAAAGTTTAGTAAGTTTAGTATGGTTGAAACTATAATTGTAAAATTACCATGAATAATTTCTATTGCTTAGATAGTTCATTCATATTCATTCTAACCTAATTAGTAAAATATTTCAATACTCACAAGGAAAAAATAACTAAAGGTAAAATATTTTAGTTTGTTCTTAAAAGACGAAAATATGTAGCTCATTCAATTTTTAATATAAAATATTAATAATAATAAATTATTCAAAAACACAATTTAAATAATGAAAAATTACACTATGGTCAATCTATATATAGAGATAGAAAACCATTATAGATCCATCTTAATCACAAATTTATCAATCACTAAAAGATATTAAATATTTTTACATGTACATCATTTTGGTGTTATTATGGTTCATTATTTTCTATTGTGGTTTAATTTTTTTTTAATAATAAATATGATTTATATAATACAAAAATCATACTAGATTAGATTTAACTTTTTGACAAATAATATATTTGATTATTTCTTAATTAACAACTCCTGAAATATTATTTTTTCCACATACTTATCATGAGATAGTAACTAAAATTCATGTTCTCACATTTCTCCTAGCTAATATTACATCACGTTCACAATGATAAAGACATGTCTACTTTAAATAATTTACTTATATATACATAAAAATATATATTTATTTTACATAATCTAAATAGGAAAGAAAAATGCATCACCAAGTCTATTAGAAAGTCAAAAAAATGTCTCTTAATCACCATCACATTATTTATCATTTAATTCTTAGCCATAAAATATTTATTAATTAAATTTTTATTTATAATTACCATTGAAAAGAAAAGTCAAAACTCTTCCATTATCCATGAAGAAAAAATAAAAACTTCTCATGCACCCATGTAAGCCCATTTGTTTCTCTTATGGTCCATAAAAAGATGTAATCGACATTTTATACATGCATAAGACCTCATTTTAGCTTACATAATGTTGCAGGAATGTGAATTTAAATGTAGTAAACATGACTTTACCTCTCATGTTAAGAATTTAATCTTACATATTAATACACAATTTTTTCATTGTTAACATCCTCATAGATTTATCACTACATCATTTATATAGATTTTGAAATAAATAAGAAAAAAAACATGTTAACTAATTAATAAACCAATAAGTATCTAAATCTAGAATAATTCTTCAATGTTGTTTCTAAATTCACTATTTTCTCATTTTGGTTATATTCTTCTCATTTTCCTATTTGAGAAGGATTGTGACCTTGAATCCTTATTATCATAGATATTGTACTCCATGTTTTAAACTGCATTTATATTTATGGGGATATGTTGCATAATGAAAATAAGGGAGGTTATTTTACTATATTGGAAAACTTGGATGATGGTTGTCGTAGACCTTTTAGTACATAGATATGATTTTCCTCCTCCATTCTCTATCACTTTGTGAGTTATTTTAGATTGATATTAATGTCAATTGAGAAAGGATATTATATGGGTATATTTAGATTCATAACTTAATAAAATATAGTTATAAATTGAAAACTCATGCTTTGAATTACAATCTTTTGATCCATCTCGACGTCTATCCAAAGCCTATAGAAGAAGTATATTGTAAATTAGATTTAAACACATTAAACAAATATGTTAAAATTTTAATTTTCAAATTATAAATTACACAATTGGAAATGCTTAGTTGTAAGTGTAAAAAATTCCACTGCAAAAAACAAAACGTGTAAAAACGTCTGTTCAAATCTTACCAATTATATAAAAGGTCAACAAGACGTATAAAAAAACAATATAATTATTGAAATAAAGAAAACGAAAACATACAGCAATAGTATAAATCATGAAATAACATAAGTACATATCACTAGATATGTTGTCATCACCCTGATTATCTTCCTCGCTTGGCATCATAACATTGTTGTTCTCAAAAATATGTTTTGATCTAGGGTCGTGTCATAATACGAACCAATAATCCCTATCAACACATCTGGGTAAAAAAACAATTAGTTGTAGTAGGCATCCATATTCTTCACTTGTCTTCTACTAGGGACTATGAAAGCCAACATAAGATGTTCATTCTTCATGAACAAACCATGGGGGAGTATTTTTATTCATCATTACTACATGCCAAACATAATAGTTGTTGTTTTGGAGGGAATATCGGTTGACGTCATCCATGGATATGCTGAGTTGTAGACTTCATACTTCATCCTTAAATTTTTTAGGCCATGTATCCTCTATATGCTTCATGGTTATTGAATCTGTTGGGATTCACATAACTCTCAACTCACTTCTGTATGAGGCATGCCATCCCTGCAACATAGCTAATTCTTTGCAATGAAAGATCCTTTGGATCCTTGGGATTATAGGCATGTGCCTCAATATCTTATGAGGAGGACCATGTCATTTACCTATTTTTTATTTATTTACGATACATGTCATGCCCACATTTTGGACATATATCTTTGTCTGCATATTATCCTCTATATAGAATACAATCATTCAAACATGCATAATATGATATGTACTCAACACCCAATATTTTCAACAACTGATTTGCCTCTTCACATATATGTGACAAAACGTTATCAATCGAAAGAAATTATCTTTGAATAACCTACAGTTGGTGGGGAATATAACTGTACAATGTAAATATTTAACGTTCATAAAATGGACCATTTTTAATGTTGATTGTGTGACAAGATTTCTCAAAATATAAGGGACCTGATTAATAATGTAGGTGAATTACCTCAATATTTTCAAGAAACATGCATTAACCATGCCAAACTTTGCTTTCAAGTTGTACAACAACATCGTTTTCCCCAATTGAGTATATTTTGACTTGCCGCCAGGTCTAAATAGAGGGGTGGTGGAAGAATATTTCAAGCTTTCGAATAAGGTATCAATTATATGAATATCATTCCCTAGCTCATCATTCTAGAATGCATCTAACAACATTGCCTCCATGGCAGTCATATCCCGTAATTAATCATCCATACCAACCTCTATTTGATTGCCTCTGTTACCAACTTGTGATGAAGAATACTATTGTTGTAGTCATTCCTAATTGGTGAATCTAGACGTAGTGGGAATTAATAGGTGGTTGATTCAACCATTATTTGTATACTTTATCTGTGAGTCTTGCTCTTAATGCAACTTTCTCTCTATTTGACGTTGTAGTGGGGTGCACCAGAAGATGGTAGGTGGGTCGTTCATCATCACTAGAATCTTAATTTCAAAATATATTGAACATTAGTACATCAATGATATTAGTAAGCACATCATGAATGGAATTGGTTTCTTGAAATTCTGTTATACCAAACAATTATTAACATCGTTGATGTAGGGTTGCGGTTGCAAGAATATGCCATGTTCCAATTGGCAAGGTGAAGTGGATGTCCATTTTCATCTACCAACTGCTTGCGATATGTTGCTCTTGATAAGAGCTTTCGACATTTTTTAAGTGGAGAAATGTTTTATACTTATGAACTCGATTTTGAATCAACATTCTGCAAATTTGGATACATTTTTATTCAAATTGAGATGGATTAAAAAAAATTCAATTAGATAATCGTAATATAAATAAAATATGAACTTACTAGATATGGAAAGGGAGAACTCAACAAAGGAATTTGATCAACAATACGGAATGAGATGGAATTTGAAGAATTGGCCATTTGATATTATGAAATTTTCTCCCTATATTAGAGAAAAATAAAAAATTATTTTTTTGTGCATATCTAAAATTAATTTCGAGAACCATATAACCACAATCTAAATTTCAATATACTTTTCAAACCATTTTTCAAGAATAAGACGACTTTAAGCAAAAAATGTGTACTACGAACTACTGTAACTCATGTGGATGCATCCTAAAGGATTTGAGATGAATATGTCATTTTATGTGAAAATAAAATTTCAGATTTATTTTAAACCTTATTGTGATCTTATCAGGACTAACTGCACCTATGCATTTCAATAATAACAACACCGAGGCATTAAAATAATCACCACACCAATTTCTGACATTTCGAAAATAAAAAGGTATTCTATCATATTGGTGCTCTTGTTAAAAAAAAATTGATGCGTTTAAATAAAAACAACATTGATCCACACTTGTTTATGGAATTTCAAAAATAAAAAACAATTCTAAAGTGTCGTTACTCTTATAAAAACACTGATGCATTTAAATACAAACCACACCTTTGCATTAAAATATTAACCACATCGATTCGGGATTTCGAAAAAAATAAATAAATAAAATCTACCAGAATGGTGCATTTAGAAAATTTGGTACCTCGGCAATTTCGGTGTGCTTTACTTATAAACGCACCAGTGCTCTTTACCATCAAACGCACTGTTATTCAGATTAAGTGAAAAAAAAAAAACACAATTTTCTTGTCCTTTTGTTTTTTTAAATTGAAAAATGAGCGACAATTGATTTTCTGAATTTTAATTTCATAAAATCTTTTAAATAGTAAAAAGTTATTTATTGTTTCATTATTTTTCCCAAAATTTTAAGAGAGTGATTTGCAAGAGAGACAAACCGAGAAAATTGTGCAACATCATAATACTTTGGAACAACAGAACTATTTAGAAGATCAGAAGCTGAAGGTATGACGATTCACTCAAAACAATGCATTAGTTATAAAAAAAAAAAATATTGTTGATTTTACTAATAATTTTTTTAAAAACTTTTGTTAGAGTTTTATTAAAAGTGAGATCATTTGCTATAGAGACATAATGGGAGCACAATGGAGCAACATAATATTTTGGAATCACAGAAAGATCAGAATTTGAAAGGTATGATGATTCACTCAAAACCATACATAGAAAAAAAATAAATTTTACTATTGATTTTACTGTTAATTTTACTGTTAATTTTTCTTACAATTTCTGCTAAATTTATTCAAAATTCAGGAAAAAAAAATTAAAAACTCTGCATAATAAAAAATTTACTATTGATTTTGTTAGGTCCCTATACTACTAGTGTACCCCCTTATTGTTATTAGTACAATCCCCTTATTATATTGTTGTGCCCATGTAGTCCCCATATTGTTATTATTGTGCCCCATAGAAGCCCACTATGGTTATTACTATGCCCTTACATTATTATTGTTATGTCGGCTCTGATTATATTATGAACCCTTAGACTCCTATATATAGAAAGGAGGTCTTGTCATTTGTATGATCAAAAAATTGTTCATTTGTGTAATGTAAAGGAGGTTTCCCCCTCAAAGAGGTTGAATTCTAAGGCGTTGATCTATCTTTTCTATCTTTTTGTGAGTTGGTTTCTGATGAGCCCCAATTTTTGGTAACAAATTGGGCTCATTTGGCCTACTCACCTTGCTCAACCCTTCATCTTTTATCACTTATGCATTCATTTCTTGGTATATTCGTGTTATTTGTAGGAAGAAGGGCAGGCATTATATCTATGTGGCTAATACATGATGATTTCAGGTTTTTTGGCATTAAAGGGAGCAAAGACCACGCAGAAGGAGACAAGGAGACAACAAAGGTGGCATTGCAGGTTTATAGGGAGTTTGTCTACAACCTTAAATAACCTCCCTCGTGATCTCCACCCTAACTCCGAGCTCCAACAGCTCTCCCCACCGAGCTTAAAGGCAGCCAACAGGTTCTACAGGAACATCAGTTTACAGCAGTTTAACTTTTAGTTGGACAGTCGAGCTCCATTAATTGAGGAAGCCAGCTTGATCCTCATCTTGTATAAATATTAAGGCCGTAGCCTTTGATAGGAGCTTTTTGAACTTTTGAACTACTGTTGCAATTTCTAAGCACGAGCTACAGCTCGGTTTTTGCTCTTTGTAAGCTAGTTTTGGCATGTCATTAGACTCATGATTATTCAATAAAGACAGGCAGCTTTTGATTCAATTCTAAGTTTTTAAGGGAGCTATAGCTCTCAGGTTAGGGCCCAACCTGAGAGCAATAGACCTCCTCTTCTTTGTATTGTTACTTGTCTTTCTTTTCAACACTTTATTCTTCTGTTTTGACATGCATTTAGAATTTACAGTCTGCTGATTTGATTTCTTTTATGTGATTGAGTAGGATTAGTTTATGGTTCAAGTGCTTTTAGTTGCTTAGATTAGAGTAAGAGGATCATCATTCATTCGAGCTTCAAGAAAAGGCTGATAGTGCACTCACTGCCATCTCTGTTTAGAGATTGGGGGTGTAGACCGTACCAGCCACCAAAAACGCAGTCATACACTTTCATTCAAGCTGCAACACAGTCATTTCAATTGTAGATCCATCCATGCATTCTGATCTTGAGCAGTACTTCGTCATTCCAACTCCATGCACGGTTTTTCTCTGAAGTTTACATTGTTGTTCGTTAATTTAATAACACAGTTAGGATAAGTTGATGAATTCTTGGTTTTGTGCAGATTTGTTTCCTTTACACTGCGTTGCATCACTCTGTTATCTTCTTCTTCTTCTCAACCGCGTCTAAAGCCACCTACCCAACCTCTGTTCAGATCGTTTGCCTTCCAACACTTCCACTGTTCACGTAGCTCCATCTTTTTGGACTTTTCATTGCCTCCACCCTTCCATTCTCCAACCAGATGCACCCACTCTTTCCTCATCTCATATCTTTGTCCCTGAACCATCATAGGCTCCCTTTCCATCCTACCTATCCACCCATACAACTCCTCCACTCCTCCATCACCCAACACTCCAACCACAGAACATCCTGTAGAAGTTAGCAGCCTTCCTGTAGAAATCCCAAGCTTCCTGTAGGATCCCCTGCAGACATCCTGTAGAAACCTGTAACCTCGGTTGCCGAGCACCTGAACGTTGTGGACTTCTATGGAATGATGTTTTGGATCCTCTGGAACCTCTCCTAGCCCCCCTGACCTTTCCCAAGCTTTCTTTCCTTCGAACTACCCCTGCACGGTCAAACCCTAATAAGAAACAAAATCATAATAACTCCAAACCACTTAAGCAAAAATACAAAAAAAATGTTCTTTTCAGTAGAAGTAGCTTAGTTTCATGCATCTCATATCACTAGAAGTAATGGCACAATTTCTAGAAGTTTGCACACCGACCATTGCATCATAGAGATTAGACTAGTCAGATTAGGGTTTACTAGGGTTTCCCTGTTTTGTTGGCTTTCAGTTCATTATTGCAAAGTAGGTTAATCTCCTTTGAGGTAGTCTTCGTCCATCATTTAGAAAGCTTCTTCTGAGAGCATATAGAAGTTGGCTTGAGCCCTAGCGGACTTGTGCCAGCTGACCAAGTGACAGCTGCGACAAGAGCTAGTACTTGTGCATACAGCACCGTCGCTTCCAAGTTTGTTACAAACTACCGGGTTGATAAAATTAGAGATAGGAAGCTCCAAGAGTTGTAGCATTATTGCTACAATACTGGAGCCCACCATCTTTTTGGCGTCGTTTCCGGGGAAGCGTCAGAGTATTAGTAATTGTTGCTTTTCTTCTATTTTCTTACTCTTGCTTTCTGCTAAGTAGTTTATTTCATTTCCATTCTGCAAAAGTAGCATAGACATTTCCTGCTTTCATAGATTAGCATTTCATTTCTGCAAGCGTAGATTAGTGTTTCAATTCTGCAAGCGTAGACTAGCATTTCCATTCCTGCAATTTCATTTGAGCAAAGTAGATTAGTTCTTTCCTGCCTTCAGTTTAATTCTGCATCTTTATAGTTAGTTGTAGATCAATATGTTTCAGTTTTGCAAGTACCACAGAAAAACAAAAGCAATCAAAAAAGTCTTTCCATTTCATGCCTCGTAGGAATCGAGATAAATCAGGCAAATTCTTACCCAACACCCCCACCACATCACTGAGTCACCCTTCTCTCTTCTTTGGTGACAGTGATCCAGAAGAACCTATAGGTGAACCTCCTGAGATATACGAAGATCCTATAGCAGAAGAAGAATTAGAGACCATCCCATCTGAAGCTATGTCTGACAATAGAAGAGAAGATGAGAGAATAGAAGGTGCCTTCCCCATCCGAGAGACCAATGGAGAGATGAAAATGAAGAACATTAGCCCCTCCGCCTTACCTCACTTCCATGGACTGACTACTGAAGATCCTGATACCTTCCTGTTTGAGTTTGTTGTCCTTTGTAGAACCTATGACTATACTGAAGATGAGCAGAAGCTGAAACTCTTCCCTTCCACTCTTAAGGATGCAGCATTACGCTGGTTCATGGGCTTACCTGGGAATAGTATCACCACTTGGGCTCAGATGCAGCAAGCTTTCAATACCAAGTACAGGGATTACTGTAGGTCCAAGGAAACCAAGGGAGAAATCTTTCGGATGACCATGGGAAATGATGAGTCCTTAGAGGATTATGAGGAGAGGTTCCAACTTAGCTATAAGCGGGCCAGGTGCACACTTGACCCTGAATCCCTCAAGTTGGTCCTGCTCCGAGGAGTCCCTGAAGACCTCTTAGATACCCTTCACATGTTAGTTGGGGGGGACATTTACCAACTGCCTTATGAGGACATCAAGACTGTGTTTAGAAACCACTCCAGGGCAGCTCGGAAACGAGGTAGAGAAAACCTCCTCTCAACTGGTGTCCCTTTCTCCAAACATGAGTTTGCAAATCAATTGGAAGATCTTAAGAGTGAGGTGAGACAGACCATTGCCATGCAGCTGGACACATTCAGGATCCAGCAGAAGAAGGAAGAAGCTGAGAGAGCCTTGGCTATCTTCTGCCCTAGATGTACCAGGAGGCACCCTAAGAACGAATGTCCATTGCATTCGGTTGAAGTGTGTTTCGTTTGTGAGGAGGACCATCCCACAAACCAATGTCCAACCTTACCTGGATTTAAAGCCATGTACCAAGGGACAGAAGCTCCCACTGAACCTCTCTATTACCTCAACCAAAGGAGGCCACAAGGACCTAGAACTTACCAGCAGGGGATGCAAGGGGCACCTCAAGCTTATTACAGCCCCAACCAATCGACTCCTATGCCTTCCTGGGGTCCCCCTGCTCATCCTTCCTGGTCTATGCCTCCTCCATGGTTTTATCCACCTCAGTACCCTACTCAACCCACTACTCATTCTTATCACTCACAGGTCCAGCCACAGCCTCAGTGGAATGCACCTCAGTCGGGGTGGAGGCCCCAATACAACACTCCTCCTGCCATTTTTGCCTCCACCACCAGTTCAACCTCAACCATTACCTCCTGCTCCTCCAAGGCAACCTCAAATGCCTGCTCAACCGAACCCGAACCCCAACAATAGACAGGCCCAGCAGGTATACACTGGGGAAACATCATGCCCTACTTATGCTGTGGAGATCCAGGAGATCAATCTTCGATCTGGCAAGACTCTTCCAGATCGCCAACCTCCTCCCCCAGAGGATGAGGAAGATAAACAGGAAAGTGAACCAAAGGCTATTCCACCCTTTCCTGAGAGACTAACAGCCACCACAAAACCCAACCCAGAGGAGGATGAGCTTCTGGGTGAGCTCAAGCAGTTGTGTGTAAAAATACCACTTCTCCAAGCCATCAAGGATGTGCCAATATACAACAAACTGGTTAAGGAAAAGTGTTTCAAACACCCAGGCAGGCGAAAGAGAGATGCTTCAACCATCAATGTCTTAGGACAACTGTCTGACCTTATGTTAGGACAAGTCATCTGCCCAAAGTATCTAGATCCTGGGAGTCCTGTAGTAGATGTCCACATCAATGGCATCATCATACCTCACACTTTGATTGATTTGGGGGCTGCCATTAATGTGATGACCAGGGACACCATGCTCAAGCTCAATCTTCAGGGTTCCTTGAGGAAGACCTCGACAGTTCTGCAACTTGCAGATCGCTCCACTATGACTCCCGAAGGGATTGTGGAGGATGTCTTGGTCTCTGTCGACTCTTGGGAATACCCTGCAGATTTCTTGGTTCTGCAACCCAAGGCAAAGCTTACTGGATATCCTCTTATTTTGGGAAGGCCTTGGTTAGCCACTGCAGATGCTTACATAAGTTGTCGTGCAGGAAATATGACCATAAAAAATGGTCCTATGTCCAAGCAGCTAGTCCTATATCCTCCTGCCCAACCTTCCTTAGAGCATGACTTACCACTTTGGTTGGAGGAAGGAGATGAGGATGAAGTGTACTCAGCACCTTTGTGCACCCTAGATACCACCAGAAGAGACCCCCCAACCGAGGATGACTTGATTGAGACCTTGATCCAGAATCCACCTTCCAGTGCACTATCCTTAGAGAAATTGGTGGAGGATGCCCAAGCCAGCACCTTAGTGGATCTTTGTACGACCAACCCTGTCACTCCCAGAGTCAAGAATGTGGAGTTCGGCCCTGAGAGAACATTAAAGATCAGCTCCTCCCTATCTCCTTCCCAGGAAAAGGAGCTGTGTAACCTGTTGGCCAGTCACCTAGATGCTTTTGCTTGGAGCTATAAGGAGATGAAAGGAGTCCATCCCTCGGTCTGTACCCATCACATATACATCAAAGAGGGTTGTAAACCAGTTAGGCAACCTCAGAGGAGAATGAATCCAGCCCTTAAGGACATTGTCAAGGAAGAACTGCAAAAACTGTTGGATGCCGGATTCATTTACCCCATCTCAGATAGTGAATGGGTGTCCCCTCTGGTGTTGGTTCCCAAGAAGAATGGGAAGTGGAGAATCTGTGTGGACTACCGAGAACTGAACAAAGCTACCAAGAAAGACCATTTCCCTCTACCTTTCATAGATCAAGTGTTGGATGGACTGGCAGGAAAGAAGTTCTTCTCTTTCCTGGATGGGTTTAGCGGGTACAACCAGATTCAAATCAGCCCGGAAGACCAAGATAAGACCACCTTCACTTGCCCTTGGGGTACCTTTGCCTACCGAGTTCTTCCCTTTGGGCTATGCAATGCTCCTGCTACCTTCCAGAGAGCTGTCTTGAGCATCTTCTCGGAGCTGGTCCATGATGCAGTGGAAATCTATATGGATGACTTCACTCCTTATGGGGCCAATTTCCAAGAAGCATTGTCCAATCTGGGAAAAGTCCTAACCAAATGCATTGAGATGAACCTGTCCCTTAGTCCTGAAAAATGTGAATTCCTGATGACTGAAGGGACCGTGTTAGGCCATACCATTTCTTGCCAAGGGTTACAGGTGGATCCTAACAAAATTGCTCTCATCAAGAAGGTTCCACCTCCTCAAAAGGTAAGGGATGTTCGGAGTTTCTTAGGATTAGCAGGGTATTACAGGAGATTCATTAAGGACTTCAGCAAGCTAGCCTCGCCATTGTTTGGCCTGTTGGCAAAAGATGTGGAATTTAAGTGGACTGATGATTGTCAGAGGGCTTTGAATGAATTAAAGGACAAGTTGGTGTCAGCCCCAATCCTGAGAGGTCCAAACTGGGCCCTACCTTTCCACATCCACACTGATGCCTCGAACAAAGCCATAGGTGCAGCTTTAGGACAAATCGAACAAAAACTTCCATATGCCATTTACTTTGTTAGTAAAAACTTGTCCAAAGCTGAGCTGAATTACACTGTAACTGAGAAAGAGTTTTTGGCTGTGGTCCATGCACTGAACAAGTTCCGACACTATATCACTGGCTATCAAACATTTGTACATACAGACCATGCTGCCATTAGATATTTAATGAATAAACCAGATGTGAATGCTCGTATTATTAGATGGTTACTTTTGTTGCAGCAGTTTGATTTGACCATTGTTGACAAACCAGGTAAAGAAAATGTTGTTGCTGACTTTTTATCTAGATTGGATTTGTCTGCAGATGAGGATGGAACGGTGGATGACCAGATGCCTGATGAACATCTGTTTGCTATCTCAGCACTCTCTCCATGGTTTGCTGATATAGCAAACTACCTTGTTTCAGCACAGTTCCCTCCGCACCTATCTTCAAGAGAGAAGAGCAGAATCATCAGAAAAAGTGCCTCATTTACTTGGATCGGGGGCAATCTGTTCAAGCTTGGCCCCGATCAGATCTTAAGGCGTTGTGTAAGGGAGGAGGAAGTCTTTGATATCCTCCTCACCTGTCATGATGGGCCTTGTGGAGGACATTTTGCAGCAAAGAGGACTGCCTTCAAGATCCTGCAGGCAGGCTACTATTGGCCCACACTTCATCAAGATGTCAGAAGATATATCAGCCAATGTGACCAATGCCAAAGAATGGGGAAACCGACTCAAAGGGATGAGATGCCTCTCCAACCTCAAGTGACTCTTGAGCCATTTGAGAAGTGGGGCATGGACTTTGTGGGTCCAATCAACCCTCCTTCGAGGCAAAGGTCTTACATCATTGTGTGTACTGACTACCTGACAAAGTGGGCAGAGACTAAAGCAATCAAAGCAGCAACAGAAGAAAAGGTGGCCGAGTTCTTAAGAGAAAACATCTTCTACAAGTTTGGCTACCCAAGAGAGCTGGTCACCGATCAAGGGAGCCAGTTCACATCCAACTTAGTTGAAGATCTACTAGCTCATCACAAGATCAAGCATAGGACTTCCACCCCCTATCACCCTCAAGCAAATGGGCAGGTGGAAGTCACCAATAGAGCATTAGAAGGGATCTTGACTAAGGTGGTGAGCAGCAGCAGAAAGGACTGGGCAGATCGCCTGGTTGAGGCCACATGGGCTTACAACACAACCTGGAAGACCACCACCGGCTTCACACCTTATGAGCTGGTCTATGGGAAGAAAGCTTTGCTGTCCATTGAGTTTGAATACAACACTTTGAGGATGGCAGCTCAGCTGGATCTAGATCTCAGCCATGCACAACAAGAAAGGTTATTGCAGCTGAATGGACTGGATGAGCACCGAATGCAGGCCCTCCTTCACTCAGAAGTGGTTCAACTTCAGAGAAAGGTGTGGCATGACCAACATCTCCATGACAAGCAATTCCAGCCTGGAGATTGGGCTTTGTTGTATGACTCCAGATACAAAGATTTCAAGGGAAAGCTGAGAACCAGATGGCTAGGACCATATGCAGTGGAAAAATGTCATGAAAATGGATCTGTGCTTATTCGGACCATTGATGAGGAAGCCATCCCCATGCTTGTCAATGGGCATAGATTGAAGATCTACAGGAAGCCTCTCTCAAGACAAGAGTTCATCAAAACTATGGAGAAATCAGTATTGGTCATAGAGAAGGGTTCTGCCTCTCCTTTGGGCATACCCTGAAAGGTTCAAAAAAAAATAAAAATAATAATAATAATAATAATAATAAAGATCCTTGGGTGAAAACCTCTCTGAGGCGCCCAAGGCAGGTAGTAGGGGTGAAAACCTCATTGAGGCGCCCCTATTGTCTTTCAAAAAAAAAAGAGATTGGAAAAGATCCTTGAGTGAAAACCTCTTTGAGGCGCTTAAGGCAGATGGCAAGGGTGAAAACCTCAATGAGGCGCCCCTGTTATCTTTCAAAAAAAAAAAAAAAAGAGAAAAAAAAGAAGAAAAAAAAAGAAAAAACAAAAGAAAAAAACAAGGTCAGCAGATTCATAATGTAAAATTGCATGCAGGTTGCAGGTGTTCTATGGAGGAGAGGAAGCCTCTCAACTCAAAGCTCAGGATCCTTATCATGCTGTCAGGAGACCTCACCAGCACCTCCTCCAAGAATACTCATTTTCTCCAAGGTATGTGCAATTTTATTACAGCTTGAGTCTTCTACAGGAAGACGCAGATTTTCTACAGGAAGATGCAGATTTTCTACAGGAAGGTGCGGACTCTCTACAGGAACCATGACCTTTCTACAGGAAGCTCTGTATTTCTACAGGAAACTTCCTGTAGAAGCCCAGGACGGTCCAGAATCCATGTTATGAGAAGATCTAACGACTAAGGATCGGTTTGGACGCATGCAAGCTATTGTTATCTCCCTTGCACATTGTTGTCACCTCGTCCTGCCATCCTTGTCGACATGCAACGAAGTTACCTGCACCAGCAAAGCAGATCGATGAGTTCTCAGAAAAAGCAAGTTTTAAATGAAAAAAACTCTGAGATCTCATACCATATCCGTCCTAGTCATCCAGAAGCCCTGGGAGCGTGATCGGGAGGCCAGATCCTTCGTCGTGCAGCATGCACCCAAGGAGGAAGAACTGTTACAAGACATCCCGCGGGAGTCCTGTAACAGTTAAGCCCGCTAGAGTGTATACTATTCACAGCGTTGGCCATATACAATGAACGCGGACGCATGCAGCCAAGCATCAACTCCATCGTCAGCAGCCTGTAAACGTGAACCTCCGGGCCTGTGCAAATTCACCAGCAGCAGGTAGATCCATTCATCATCGTCCAAAACCCGAGAAATCGTGTTGCAGCCGCGCAGGTAAGTGTCTCGACCCTTTCTTCCGTCAGATCGCATGAATTTTACTTTGAATTGTTTGCAAAGTGTAAAGTGAATGGGTTGAGCGGCTGTATGGCCAGTTGACTGGCCATGTCGACCGGTTAATGGTCCAGTCAGATGTTTGGGTGGCGGCCGTGACAAAAGGAATGATCAGCACACACGTGAGAACAATCCCCATCGGAAAAAACGGATTTAGCAGAAGAAACGGCGGCGGATCTGCTGGAGGGATGATGCGGTAGTAAGTGAACGCGCAGTCAAATGATGGAACGACGTCATCCAATGGTCCGGCGGGGACAGCTCACCCCCGCGCCACGGATTCCGCCGATTCAAATCTAATCGGCTAGATTGGCCGCATGCATTTATCATTCGCCGTTCGAACCTCGAGTGCACATTCAGATCTCTCTGCAGTTCGAAACTCCAAGCCCTTGGCTATCAAAACGGCTGTGAAGCACCACCGAGAGCGCAGACCAACTGCAGTCTTCCCCAGGAATCACGCGCTGCTCCTACAGGAAAGCTGCTCCTACAGGAAAGCTGTTTCTACAGGAAGGCGGGTTCCTCACGTAAAAAGGTGGCAGATAAAAAGGTAACCCTGAACTCTCCATGCAATTGGTTTTTAAAGGTGGCAGGATCGTCGTCTACAGTCTGGTTGTAGGAAATGGTCGAAATTGTTGTCTGCTGTGCATAGACTGTTGTTCTACAGGATGTCAGTGAATTAAACTGTGTTAAGGTTCTCAGGGATAAGTTTTGGGATTATTTGCACAACAGAAGCGTAATTCCACGCTCTGTCTCCGTAAGCTAAACTTCTTCCGCATTCGCCACCTCTAGCAACAGTTTTTATCATGCCGGGTGGGTTCATTAGGCGGGAACCCACTGATTCATCAAAATTAAGAGAAAACCCGGAGGTGGTAGAGCTCTTCACACGGGCACAATGGATATCCTTTTGTGACAAGTTGCAGGGTCATGACGACGAAGTGGCAGAAGAATTTTTACAAGCCTTGAGGCCGAAATCCAAAACACTAGCCACCGTGAACTTCAGGGGCCTAAGCCTCAAGCTCACCCCGCAGTATATCAGTCGAATTACTGAACTTCCAATGGGTTTGCCATGGGATAAGGAAGAAAGGAAGTTGAGCCAGCAGGCAAAGAAAGAATTCTTTCCACCTGAGGAGGAATTCACGGAGGACAAAAATGGGGTGCGAAGAACCAGCTTGCTGCCACCATGGAATGAAGTTAGCCTGCAAATCATGAAGTATATAACCTGTGAAGGCTGTTTTAGCATCGTGTACGCGTATCACTTCAGGTTGCTCACTGAATTGAGACACCAGATTGATCTTCCTGTAGAAAATAAACTGAGCATTCCTTATTTCCTGCTACAGTCTCTAATTGAGTGTGCCACAAAGTTAAAAGAAGGCATACCAGATCAGGTAGCCCACCATGGGTTGATCAAACTTCTTGTGGAGGATGCGCTTCATTCATATAAGGTTCCCCTCTCATGGGAATCATTCAGAAATTTGACAAGAGATGGAGACATAAGGATGTTGACTGAAGAAACAGGTTCCTCCAGCAGTGAGGAAAAAGAAGTAGTGGCCGCGGAAAAGAAAGAAACAAGCCAAAAGACCCCGACCACAGTGCAGAACAAAGAACAAAAGAGGAAGCACGAGAAAAAGGATGCTGAGGAAAAAGGTGACACCCATTTTGTCAGCAAGAGAGAAAAGGTTGCAGAGCAGAACGGACAAAGCTGAGAAGGTCCACATCAGCGCAAATACCTCATCAGCACCCGCAACCAAACCAAAAAGCAAAACCCATGCAGCAAAGCAAGCCAAGGTGGCGACACCTGTGTCTACAGGAAAGCAGAAACAGGCTTCTACAGGAAGCCCGAAACAGAAAAAGGGTCTTCTACAGGAAGCCCGAAAATTATTGAAAATGGGGCTTCTACAAGAAGCCCGAAAATTACCAAAACAGGGGCTTCTACAGGAAGCCCGAAATTGGCTAAAACAGGGTCTTCTACAGGAAGCCCTGAAAAGGTGAAACCCAAGGAGAAGAAGGCGGACATTCTAGCAAGGGAGGCAGCAGCTGTACTAGCTGGCCTCAGCACGCCACCTAAGCCAAAAGAAAAGAGAAAGAGGGAGACCCCTCTATACTTCGAAGTTCGAAGAAGTTCGAGAATAAAGACGGGCAAGCCACAGCCCCCATCCAGCAGCCAAGTCACTACAGGGGATGCCCCTACTTCACCCTGTGAGAGGTCCCCCACGAAGATATCGGTCACCTACGAGAAAGGGAGCCCAAAAGCAACTACTTGGAAAAGAAGGATAGACCAATCGCCTTCAAAAGCCCGGCTCAAGGTCAAGGAAACAGAGAAGAGGGAAGGAGCGGCACCCTCATCGCCACCAAGGGCAGAACAGGCAGAGCCACCAAGAGTAGGGAAGAAAGAGCGTATTCCAGAGCCTAGTTCTCGGCCAAGGACAAGGAGCTGGGGTAAAATTGCTCAAGGATGAGCAAATATTTTAGCTGGGGGGTGATGATGAGCCCCAATTTTTGGTAACAAATTGGGCTCATTTGGCCTACTTACCTTGCTCAACCCTTCATCTTTTATCACTTATGCATTCATTTCTTGGTATATTCGTGTTATTTGTAGGAAGAAGGGCAGGCATTATATCTATGTGGCTAATACATGATGATTTCAGGTTTTTTGGCATTAAAGGGAGCAAAGACCATGCAGAAGGAGACAAGAAGACAGCAAAGGTGGCATTGCAGGTTTATAGGGAGGTTGTCTACAGCCTTAAATAACCTCCCTCGTGATCTCCACCCTAACTCCGAGCTCCAACAGCTCTCCCCACCGAGCTTAAAGGCAGCCAACAGGTTCTACAGGAACAGCAGTTTATAGCAGTTTAACTTTTAGTTGGACAGCTGAGCTCCATTAATTGAGGAAGCCAGCTTGATCCTCATCTTGTATAAATATTAAGGTCGTAGCCTTTGATAGGAGCTTTTTGAACTTTTGAACTACTGTTGCAATTTCTAAGCACGAGCTACAGCTCGGTTTTTGCTCTTTGTAAGCCAGTTTTGGCATGTCATTAGACTCATGATTATTCAATAAAGACAGGCAGCTTTTGATTCAATTCTGAGTTTTTAAGGGAGCTATAGCTCTTAGGTTAGGGCCCAACCTGAGAGCAATAGACCTCCTCTTCTTTGTATTGTTACTTGTCTTTCTTTTCAACACTTTATTCCTCTGTTTTGACATGCATTTAGAATTTACAGTCTGCTGACTTGATTTCTTTTATGTGATTGAGTAGGATTAGTTTATGGTTCAAGTGCTTTTAGTTGCTTAGATTAGAGTAAGAGGATCATCATTCATTCGAGCTTCAAGAAAAGGCTGATAGTGCACTCACTGCCATCTCTGTTTAGAGATTGGGGGTGTAGACCGTACCAGCCACCAAAAACGCAGTCATACACTTTCATTCAAGCTGCAACACAGTCATTTCAATTGTAGATCCATCCATGCATTCTGATCTTGAGCAGTACTTCGTCATTCCAACTCCATGCACGGTTTTTCTCTGAAGTTTACATTGCTGTTCGTTAATTTAATAACACAGTTAGGATAAGTTGATGAATTCTTGGTTTTGTGCAGATTTGTTTCCTTTACACTGCATTGCATCACTCTGTTATCTTCTTCTTCTTCTCAACTACATCTAAAGCCACCTACCCAACCTCTGTTCAGATAGTTTGCCTTCCAACACTTCCACTATTCACGTAGCTCCATCTTTTTGGACTTTTCATTGCCTCCACCCTTCCATTCTCCAACCAGCTGCACCCACTCTTTCCTCATCTCATATCTCTGTCCCTGAACCATCATAGGCTCCCTTTCCATCCTACCTATCCACCCATACAACTCCTCCACTCCTGCATCACCCAACACTCCAACCACAAAACATCCTGTAGAAGTTAGCAGCCTTCCTGTAGAAATCCCAAGCTTCCTGTACGATCCCCTGCAGACATCCTGTAGAAACCTGTAACCTCGGTTGCAGAGCACCTGAACATTGTGGACTTCTATGGAATGATGTTTTGGATCCTCTAGAACCTCTCCTAGCCCTCCTGACCTTTCCCAAGCTTTCTTTCCTTCGAACTACCCCTGCACGGTCAAACCCTAATAAGAAACAA
Source organism: Pinus tabuliformis (assembly GCA_031772625.1). NCBI lineage: Eukaryota > Viridiplantae > Streptophyta > Pinopsida > Pinales > Pinaceae > Pinus > Pinus tabuliformis. The sequence continues at coordinate 645,861,053 of CM062813.1, forward strand.
AATCATAATAACTCCAAACCACTTAAGCAAAAATACAAAAACAATTTTCTTTTCAGTAGAAGTAGCTTAGTTTCATGCATCTCATATCACTAGAAGTAATGGCACCATTTCTAGAAGTTTGCACACCCACCATTGCATCATAGAGATTAGACTAGTCAGATTAGGGTTTACTAGGGTTTCCCTGTTTTGTTGGCTTTCAGTTCATTATTGCAAAGTAGGTTAATCTCCTTTGAGGTAGTCTTCGTCCATCATTTAGAAAGCTTCTTCTGAGAGCATATAGAAGTTGGCTTGAGCCCTAGCGGACTTGTGCCAGCTGACCAAGTGACAACTGCGACAAGAGCTAGTACTTGTGCACACAGCACCGTCGCTTCCAAGTTTGTTACGAACTACCGAGTTGATAAAATTAGAGATAGGAAGCTCCAGGAGTTGTAGCATTATTGCTACAATACTGGAGCCCACCAATTTCCTAACATTTGGTATCAGAGCTGTGGATTATAGGGTTTCGCTGCTCCAAATAGGTCATTATGGCATTTTCGCTATAATTGTTTCCCTACGAAGTTTTAGAAACTAAAAAAAACCCACTTGAGAAGAAATCGGTCTGAACCTCGTGTCCGAATTTGAGATCTTGTCTCGCTACATTTTCAGAGATATGATCTAAGGAAGTCAGGGTTTTTGCAAGCTCCATAATTTCATCTCTAACAGGGCATCGTGGAAGTTTCGTTATAATAGTTGTTCTATGAAGGTTTAGACTCTAAAATTAAAACCCATTTGAACCAAAATCATGGTGAATCTCAGGTCTGAATTTCAGATCTTGTATCGCTATATTTTCTGAGATATAATCTGAGACATTTAGGGTTTCTGTAGGCTCCCGAATTACATCCTAAACAGGTGAGCTTGGGCAAATCGTCATAACTTTCTCTCTAGGCATAAAATTGAAATTTCGTAAGAAGTTGCAGAAAGAGTACGGACTGTAGTTTTATGTAGATCGGTTTCAGATCCTAAGGTTGACACAGTGACACGTGGCACTTCATACAATTTCGCTCTATTGAATTGGTCTATAATTGGGTCATCGTGGGAGATTTGACATAACGCTTCCTTACAAAATCCAATCCTGATCAGAATTTCGGGGTTAGAAAGAGGATTCAGAAGGCTACTACAGGACGAAATTTTAGGACTTAGAGATCTGAAATTACAGAGTTACAATAGTTTCAAGATCGAGCTCCTAAAATCAAGGAAAAGCGAGATGAGGAAATTTGATGGTAAGGATCCGGTAAATTGGATACTACAGATGGAGAAATATTTTGATCTGCATGGCATACCACTGTTACGAAAGGTATGTATTGCATCTAATTATTTAGAATAAGATCAATTTTTATGGTATAAAGGGCTTTGTTCTTGTAAAACACTTGTTACGTGGTCAATTTTCACGGAGAAAATGATAGCACATTATGAGGATACAAAGAGAAACACCTTCTTTAGCCTATCAATAAATTTCAAACAAAAGTGTTCAATGGCAGAGAACATTAAGGACTTTCAAAAATTGAATATAAGGGAAAATGTTATTCCAGAGAAGCAGAGGATTGACGCCTCCCGAGGGACTTTAAAGGATAACATTCAACATGAGGTTCATCATTGGGAACCTGATTCATTGCAGAGGGCAAGAAAAGTGCAAAGCAAAATTATGGCAACAAGGAAGTCTACCCCTCACAACTGTAAAGATGGAAGTATTGTTTCTCATATCCTTCAAAACCTACAAGGTTGACACCACAATAATTGGAAGAAAAAATAGCAAAAGAGCTTTGTTACAATTATGATAAAAAATACACTAAAGGTCATAAGTGTGTTGAGAAGAAATTATTTTACATAGATTATGAAGAGGAGGAAGAAAAGGATCAGGAAACATCAAAAGAAGAGGATATACACCAGGAACCAACCCCAAAGAAAGAAGAAATGAATCCGACCATATCTTGTAAAGCATTGGCAAGAATTACCACTCCTCAAACTCTCAAGATAGAAGGAGACATCAAGAAGAAAAAGGTTCAAGAAGTGAAAGATCACATCGAGAAAGAAGAAATGAATCTGACCATATATTGTAATGCATTTGTCGGAATTACCACTCCTCAAACTATCAAGGTATAAGGACATATCAAGAAGAAAAATGTTCAAGAAGTGAAAGATCACATCGAGCATCAAGAAATGAATCTGACCATATCTTGTAATGCATTCGAAGAAATTACCACTCCTCAAACTCTCGAGATAGAAGGACATATCAAGAAGAAAAATATTCAAGCAATGAAAGATCACATCAAGCATCAACAAGAAGTTCTCCAACTTTTAAAAAATAATGCCACTTTGGTGCGGAATCGAATTAAACAACAGACAAATCAACATCACAGTGAAAAAAGTTTTGATGTAGGCAATTGGGTATTTTTACAGCTACATCTCAAGCAAGCAATTTATGATAAGGAAATGTTGGTAATATTACATGCACTTAAGCAATTGCAACCTTACCTAATGGGAAGACACTTCAAGGTAAAAAAGGATCATGATAGTATTAAATACTTTTCTAGAACAAAGATTAGCTTTAGAAGAACAGAAAAAATGGGTCACAAATATGTTGGGTTATGACTTTGAAATCATCTACAAAAAAGAGAAGTAAAATGTTGTTGTAGACGCACTCTCAAGAAAGGATGAGGATGTGGAAGCATTGTTTTGTGCTATTTATATTATCCAACCAGATTGGATACACAAAGCAAGGGATGAATGGAAAATGGACGAAGAAGTGTGGCCACTCATTCAAAAGTTGCAGAAGATCCCAATTCAAACAATATTGCCAGAACTTTATGAGGAAGGAAAAATCATATTGGAACCTAGATCATTCACAGAAGCAAGAACCTGACAGCTACGAAATTGATCAATTTCAAAGTATCTCATCAAGTGGAAGAACTTACCTGCTAAAGATTCCACATGGGAGGACAAGAATTTTGTACATAAGCGTCAAGAACTACTCAAGCGTTGAGGACAACATTTTTTTAAGGAAAGGGGCATGTTAAGTCCCTATACTACTAGTGTAACCCCTTATTGTTATTAATACAACCCCCTTATTATATTGTTGTGCCCATGTAGTCCCATATTGTTCTTATTGTGCCCTGTAGAAGCCCGTTATTGTTATTATTGTGCCCTTACATTATTATTGTTATGTCGGCTCTGATTATATTATGACCCCTTAGACTTATATATAGAAAGGAGGTTTTGTCATTTGTATGATCAAGAATTGTTCATTTGTGTAATGTAAAGGAGGTTGCCCCCTCGAAGAGGCTGAATTCTAAAGTGTTGATCTATCTTTTCTATCTTTTTGTGATCTCGTTTCATAACAGATTTTACTAGTAATTTATGATCTTTGTTCCTATTTAGATTTAATTAAAATTTAGATTAAAATAAAAAATAAAAATAATTCAATACTTACCTTAAGTCCTTGCTTTTTCTTGCTTATGTGACTACAAATTTTCACCTTATGGTTTAACTCCCTCTATCACTTCACAATTAAGGTTTTCATTTTAGGTATTTTAGATTTAATGGGTTTGTGTACGTACTATATATAGGGCGTTTGACATGTAAAGTAGGGGTATTATTTATTGAATTAGATCCAAACCATGTCATTCATGTCCTTTTTGTTTGTTAAACGACACTTGTTTCATGGTGTGCCCTGTGTAATATAATGCACCAGTGTTGACGATACTTCTATTGTTACATACCGCACTGAATCCTATCGACCCTGTCTAGTTTGTTTATCGGTGCACCCAGGGTAATATTACGCATTGGCTCGCCTCTGCCAAATAACATTGTTAAGTGATGGTGGTGCTTTTATCATTACAAATCACATCATCATAATTTAAAATTAATTTTTGTTGTCAGTGTTGAACAATTAAACACCCGATGCGTTTAGTAGATTAAACACATTGGGGTGTTTATTCAAATAATCACACCGGTTACCAGAGCTCTTTTAGGCTGAAAATGATTTGACTTATGTATAAAATAGATTTATGGTTTCTGTATTGAATGGTACATGTTGTATATTGATAAAAAATGTCTAAGAAGTTGTCAAGTAACAAAAATATTTATCAACACAATAATAACATCCAAAAAAGCAAAAAAGACAAGTTCTTTATAAATTCTTTACAAAATTAATATGTTTGAACTATATGTAAGTTTAATTAATATGTATTGGTTAGTGTGTGTCATGAAGAGCCACAAAATGAAGAAAATTGTTAAGATTATTTCTAATCTGAGTGCAAAAAAGCGTAAAATCATGATAAAATAATTGCAGAAGGATGAATAAAGTGAATGAAAAAAAACTATTCAATATGAGTTTTTTTCATTAATAATATACTTAATAATATTAGATAACGCATTTCAAACAATCTACTAATTCATATATATTTAATGTTATACAGGGAGCAACAATGAAGGAAAAGATCAATGTTGTTCTAAGAAAAAAATATAGAACATGTAAATGACGATGAATTGGTCCTTAGCTCATCTGGAGTGGTGTTGGAGATTAATGAAAAGGGGGGATTTTTTTACAAACTATGAAGGCTACAGTGGAACGAACATATAGACATACTTTCCACTTACAATACAAAAATCAATCTAATGATTCCAAGAACCAAATTATATCTAAATTACAGGAAGAGTTTTTAGAGCAATGGTCAATGAGACCTGTAAGACTTGCAATAGAAAAAACATACAACAAAAAAGAATTATTCAAAAGGTAATATTCATAATTAAAATGATTTTTTAGAATTATATGTATATATTACTACAAACTATTCATTTATTAATATCAAATTTGTTATATTTAGTTTTCATATATCAATATAAAAATAGTTTATTACTCTTTTCACGAAGTTTATGAGAATCCCAAAGGATTAACGAGTTGATATGTGAAACATGCTAGTGGGAATTTCCAAAAAAGTGTATAAGGAGATGATCAAAGAAATGGACATAATTGCATTACAAGAGGAGTCATCTCAACAACAAAGTCCTTCAAGTGTATGTAATCATGACTGAATTTGTACATATAAAGAAATAATTTAGCATTAAATATTAAATTTCAAGTTTTTTTGTAGAAAAGAAAACAAAATGGAACTCATTCAACACATAAACAAGACGACAAGGAAGAAAATGGCTGATATAAAAGTTTGTGAGATTGTTGATATTTTCTTATAACAACCAAGGTCTCATTTTTGTATATTTTAAGTTGTTTTACAACGACCATCCTTGAATGTCTTCAAGTAGGTGTTAACATACAAAGAAGATTCATCGAAAGAATTGATTAACAATGGATTAAATATCAAAAATCAATTGTGGAATTTGTAAGTATCTATGTTGTTTTACTTCTCTGAGTTTATAGTTAATAGAACAAATGAATCATTTATATTAAATCTATGATTTATAACGGGGTATAAAGCATGCAGGAAACAAAGTATGGAGCTACGCCAACATAAGAGTTGTTGCAACAAGGCATGAGATTTGGTTTAGAAACCATGTGTACAGTTCATGTGTCACTTCTTGCTATGGTACATTGCTATGTAAGTTACATTGATGTATATTATTTATTTCAATTTTCGTTATTCTCACAAATGTAGATACACTCATTACACTGTAATTTTATATTTGTAGATTGAACATGAGCAAGAAGAGGAAAACAATCGATGCAATCAACAAAACATTTGTCCAAATAACCCAAGTCATGGAAGTAGCTAGAGCACTAACATCATTTCTCGCAAAGAATGATGATCTATTTGGATATCAATACAAGTTGTATTTTTTAAATAATTGTTTGTGAAAATCAAAGATTTTGTTTAATGTAATGGAAACAGTGTCCCAATTGAAAGACAAGGGGGTTACCAATAACCATTTTGTATGACAAAGAGCCTCTTATTAATATATAATACTAGCAATTGTCCCAAAAGGTACAAAGAGAGGCCGATAGGATTATTAAATCGGAATTGTTGAATTTTTCTAGAAGAGATGTTGGTTCAAGCCTAACGAATGAGAAATTTGAGTTGGCTAAAGGCTTTCTAATTGTTTTTTATTATGGTAAAATTATATTGATAATTCATTGGTTTTACTTTACTTTCAAAAGCTTGAAGGAATTTGAAAAGCAAGTATAGAATTGCTTTGTGGGATTTGATCCCAAAATCATTGCTTTGTAAATACATACTCAATGAAATGTTAATTGGTTGAAACCCTGCAAATGTTTGATATAAGAAAATAAGCCGAAAAGGTTGAAAGGCTTAATTGGTTTGTGGAAAACCTTGTTTTGTTGGCCTGGATCATTGTGCAATTACTTTTCTTTAGATGTTTTGTTTATATCTATATTACAAAGAACACATTGAATGTCTTATTTCATTTTAGAGTAAGTTAATTACCCAAAATCAAAAAACCTCTATAGATGGCCAAGCATATACGAAGCTTGCTAGTGACCAAGGCAATAACCACCATGACTATCCCCTACCAATATATTTCATTGAAAACCATAATTTTATATTGCCTTTAGAAAGTCAAAGCATAATATTACAAAACATATTGATATATTGCTATTAAAAAGTTGATTCCATTAGAAACCATGATATTATCGGATGCCTCGGATCCATCAAGACTGAGGCTGAATTTGTTGATCGTAACGGCTGTATTCCACAGCCTCCAACCCACAACGTTGACAGCTGAGTCAACAGTCCCAACGAATTGGGCCAAGATTTCAATTCTGCGCAATCACAAACCCACAACTTCTTCAAGCTGCTCAAGTGACCTAGAGAACAGGGCAGCATTTCCAACAAAGCATTTCCTAAAGAAAATTCTTCCAAACTGCTTAGGTTTCCAATATCCTAACAATTCTTTTTATGTAATTCTGAATTTTCTATTTTTTTTAATTTAATTATCTGATCATTAACTTGCAATTTCTAAATCTGTTCACATAATTTTCGATTACTAAAATGATTAATTTGTCAATCAAGAGAATTACAAAAATCTACTTTTTAATCTAAAAGGATTTCTTATTGATATTGAAAAGTTTTAAAACAAAACTAATGCATTGCTTATTATGCCCTTTGGTTATTAACTTATTCTTTGTAAAACCAAAATGATCATTGATAACCCTACCCCTACTAATAAATTTGAGAAGATTGGTTATGCTTTGTATGACCAAAATGATAACCCTACTAATAAATTTGAGAAGATAGGTTATGCTTTGTAAGACCAAAATGATAACTCCACTAATAAATTTGAGAAGGATGAGCAGCAGAACATTGAAACGAGTCATCCGTAAGTTGTAACAAAAGGATTTAGGATTTCCAACCTGCCTAAAACGTTGGGAAGCCTAAACAAAGTTCAACCCGATTAAGAGGCTGGAAGCCTAGACAAGTTTAGTTAAACCTGTAAGGGTAAAATGACCCTATACACTGAACAAGGGTGTTAACACCCATGCTGGGGAAGAGGCAAAATGAAGCAGTCTCCATGTCCTCCCTCATGACACATGATGTAATCTACTTATTTTGCAAAGTAATATAAGATGTATTCTCCTTCTAGAAATGGAAAATAAACAGATCAAAAGAACAAATCCGGTTGAGAAGATTGGTTATGCTTTGTATGACCAAAATGATAACCCTACTAATAAATTTGAGAAGATAGGTTATGCTTTGTAAGACCAAAATGATAACTCGACTAATAAATTTGAGAAGGACGAGCAGCAGAACATTGAAACGAGTCATCCGTAAGTTGTAACAAAAGGATTTAGGATTTCCAACCTGCCTAAAATGTTGGGAAGCCTAAACAAAGTTCAAAGCCTAAACAAAGTTCAACCCGGTTAAGAGGCTGGAAGCCTAGACAAGTTTAGCCAAACCCATAAGGGTAAAATGACCCTATACACTGAACAAGGGTGTTAACACCCATGCTGGGGAAGAGGCAAAATGAAGCAGTCTCCAGGTCCTCCCTCATGACACATGATGTAATCTACTTATTTTGCAAAGTAATATAAGATGTATTCTCTTGCTAGAAATGGAAAATAAACCGATCAAAAGAACAAATCCGGTCTAACTTCATTTGTAAAAGATACAGTCCTTAAAGGTGTCTCTGCAAGAAAGATATCATGGGATACAATTCACATTTAGGGCAAGGAGAGTCAATTTGTGATTCTATTCAACTTCAACCAAATGGAAGGCAAAAGAAAACCGATCTGGAAACCAATTTATCATCATTTTGAGAGCTTTCCCCAAATGAATGGTCATGAAAGATTTGCCCAAATGAATGGTTGGGAATGTCTTCAATTAGGTCAATTACTTCTTAACAAATCGTGCGTATAGTTAATATAATAGCCCTTACGTGACTGTTGTAATTGAAAAATCAGCATAAGAAAAGAGCTGGCCAAGCAAATCAAACTTATCCTAAATTTGATAAACAAATATTAAGTACTTTACTCATTTCCTTCAAGGAAGCAATGTTGGGATGCTATAAACATTCCTTCCCTGGCCAGATTCATCATTTCATATGTCATATATAACAGATACAAAAGTAGATAGGTAACACTAACAGTCCTAATAACGCCAGCAATAGTTGTGATTCTCATACACTATATTATAATTTATACCTAGAAATAAGGCTGCACCATTGCTTAATTTAAGCACTCAATGGTTGAAGGGAAATTACATTAGAAATGCTTAAAGGTAAGCAACCCATCACTTGGATGGCACGGAATGATTGAGGGTTTATGACTAATTGTTAACTCTTCAAAGCACTACTTTGCTCACATATCAACAGTCAAGAGTGTGCCAGGAAGAGATACCTGCAATTTTTGTAAAAGCATTTTAGTCAAATGGAGGAATTGATATGTCAGAACAAACTTGTTAAAAATAGAAGGCGCAATAGATGGAAAACAATATGTATGTGGTATATATACCTTTTAAGTTTTCCCCAAGTTTGAAAGGAGATAAGTCCTTTGTAGGGGCAACTACTGCACCTGAATGCATCCCCGAGTCCACACTAACAAAATCAAGACATCCATTATATCAGAAAAATGAGCAAATATTATATTACATTTTGATTCCTACAGTATGTGACCTTGTTCACAGTTTGGAATATAAAATAGGGTAACTGTAATATAGTATACGCTGCAGATCCCAGCAGCCAAGATTCTCCTTCAAAGATGGAGATGGAAACTCAAGTTTTCATTAAAAAACACAGCTGTGTATATTAAGAGAGAGACCTAAAGGAAGTTTGTTCAATCAAAAGTTTAACAGATATCAACGCAGCATTCTGTTCTTTTATACAGAACAATTATACTCGTAAACAGTAACTAAAAGAACAAACTAGAAATACCATAATGGTGAAAAGGTTATATAAATTGGCAACCTTTCTCCACAAAATAGGGATGGAAATTTGCAAATACTTCTTCCCGAGAAAGAAATGAAATAAGAGCAAAAGATTAAAAAGAACCAACATACATTTCCACATGCAGATTGTGGGTTATTCAACTGTTCTGCAGTCAGGCCCAACTTCGTCTATTTCTCTTCTAACTCAGCTCGGCCACAGGTACAATTTTTGCAGGCTTTTCTTTTCGTACTTACTTCATTGTCATTGGTTGCACAACAAAACAAATTACAAAATATGGATTGAAAGAATAGATGGGAAAAGTGACCAAGCTGATCAAGTTTGTAACGTTATTAAAGAGGATTCTATCATATATATTCCTTTCCAATGGATAAACTGCAAACCAACATTAACAGCCACCAGCCCCTGTTACTAACCAGAGGGAAATGAAGATCTTTTCTAATCCTCTTCAGAAAGAAGGCTTTCTTCATCTATCAGATCCTCCAAATCATCATTCATGTTTAGCTTTATGCCCAACGGGTCAGATTTAGGCAAACGCTCTTGTTTCTGCACAGCTTTATTTTTTAGGGAAAACGATGATCCAGTTTCCCAAGTGGGCTTTTGTGCTCTCAACTGCAATGAGGAATGCATGAAAGGGAACAACTGTCAAAGATATGGCTTTAACTATCACAAATTCCAAATGCACACAAAATCATGCAAGGATATTCTGGATCTAACTGTTCCAATGTTTGTCTTAATAACAGGAAAAACTAAAACTCATAAATGAGATAGACTACCGAGCAGACCGATTTTACTCTATAGAAGAAGTATTTATCAGAAATTGTTAAACTAAAGGAAAAAGTAAACCACCCCTTGGGGATTATCAACTAAAGAACCTTCTAAGCAGTTATATTTCATTCAAAAATCTATTTAGCATGTTTTACAAAGAGGCACACATATTGTACTGTAATCACAATACTGGAAATATTAAATAACAATTATCTATCTCAAGATAAACAGAATATAAGCAATATAGTTTTTTCCTTGAGTCGGAACTACAATAAACAGTGAACTTACTACCATATAAACAAGAGGAATGGCATGCCCAACATGCAAGATTTAATTGCAGGACTGTTTCAAACCAAGTGTTTAGCCATAAAATACCAAAATGCATATATGTATCCTACAAGTAACCTGTGCAACCAACAGTACAGGAAAAGGATAACGTTAAACCTATTTACTAATTACATTCTCGGCAATAGAAAACTCAGTGGAGAATATAAATACTGTAAATTATGAAGAGAAATTTAAACACTGTAATTCCATGAATTACATAAATGGATCTTGACAAAAACGAAAACAAAACAATTGACTTTGGTTCCGGCTAGAGCTAAAATGCTCAACATCCATAATAATTTAAAAACCCTCAAGTCGACAGAGAAAAGACGCTCTTCTCGAACAACCATAACATAATTTAATAATAAGTAAGCTTAGAGGAAACATAGCCACAAGAATGACCTGGTTCATTTTCGGGGTAAGGAGAAATTTTTGCCGCCACGGTTGCACTGTGGAAGCCATCGACAGTATAGACCTGTAGCTTTCCCCTGCAAAGAAGGGGAAAAGTAAGTTGTATACGATGATGAGCATGCAAAACAAAAGACCTATGATAACAAAAACATCATATATTCAACAAGGGTCTTACCTGCGAGGGTTACCGTGTAGTGGGCAATAAGGTTGAAAAACTTTCCAGGAAGACCTTACGGTTCGGTTGACTGAACCTAAGATCCAAGTGAAATTGGGAAAGATTTATCCAAGACAGATAAACAAAATTCCTGGTGAAAACCTCAGAGAGAGGATTTGTAACACTGAAGGAGGGTTTGCAACGGCTTCTAAGTCTGAGGAGGAAAAAGATACCTGTGGTGTGCTAGTGTAGGTTTCACCTCGAGCACCAGAAGAGAGAGGTTACAGAACGCCAACGGCCAAGGAAGAAATGAGAGGCATGTTTCGGAGTTGGGGAGAGGTGCAGGGATCTCTTGAAAGGTGCAGGGATCGACCCTGGCAAGCGTAATAGGAAGAGAGAAATGTCAAAACTGAGAGTTCATATGCGCCATTACTACTGGAGCTTATGAATGCTGAAGCTTCTGAACAAAACGTCACGAATTTCTCAAACTCCAACTAAAAATTAAGTAACCGCAGAACCGCCTTCATGAATATCCATGAATACACGACGAGCGACGAGCAAGGAGGGCATATTCCCCGCATAGCCAACATATGACCGCTCGCTTTCAGAATTCTGCGGATAAAGGTTTGGGTGGTTAGAGGGTTTATGCCCGCTCTATGCCAGACGCCAGGTGTCAGCCTGAGAAACAAAGGGACGACGAAAGTCCCTTTCAAAGGAAGGCCTATCGGCCTAAAAATACATTTTAATTTATTCTATTGTGTTATCCAATATCGTTGTGAAATGTTACACCACTGATTAAATATATGGATGATTAAAAATTATAACAAAGTGAAGTGAAATATAATGATATAACAAATTAATCCAAACATCATACACAATTGCACTAATCAAAATTTAATTTATATAAATATTGTTATAAGATATATGTCAATTTTTTATGAATAACAGATTTAAAAATTGCAATAATTGTACTGCCACTGGTGGATGTTTCTAAAAAGAGAAAATTTCATACAAAATATTGGCATGTCTATAACATAAACATTCACTGGTGCATTATTTTATCTAAAAACACTGTTCCTTCACGATTTTTTGCATGGTCATTGCCTTTGCTAAAAACGACAGAACGAGGGTGTTATATTCTTCAAGCACCAGTGTTGTTTGCATTTAACACCCTGGTGCACTGATATTCTTAAAGCACTAGTGCCTTCATTGATCCAAGTGGATATTAGTTGCAACCCACCTATTCCATGTGGACCCCCACTATTGTTTCTTTCAATTTTTCAGTTTCCTTAATTTTAGCACAATTTACTATTTTTGGTAGTTTTTCAGGTCGTGAACTTCCGGAGTTGTTTTGAGGCCCTAAACGATGTTTGTTTCGGCAATATTCCTCTAAGAAATTTCATTGAAATCTCATTTTTAGTTGTATTCATGGAGAGATCTTTCCAACGAGGTATCATGCGCATCAAGCTGAGTTAATTTGACAAAGTTACGACCCCAGGAAGTTGGCTACCCAACTAACCCCAACAGCACCCATAAACTCTTGGTGTTACATCTCCTCGGGTTAGGGTTTTGGTTGTTTAGGGTTTTCTCTTATTGTTCAATAATAAAAATTCCATTGAGCCTCATTGTAACTCGGTTCAGAGGCATGTAACCACCACATCTCTTCTCAGAGATAAGCTACCATTGCCTGAGCTAGTCTCATTTCCATTTTGTTTGTAAGCATATTTCAATATTTGATATTAATGAAAGATAGTGTTATTTTTGCTGCATCTCTGTATTTATGGTTATATCTGTAATTTGTTGTGTTCCTGTTTAAATTCGATTCAGTGGTATTAGAGCGGTCTACTCTTTCTCTGTTTTTCTTTGTATGTCCCCAATGAGGTTGGGATATAAGGAGTTAGGGCTCGAACTGGTTGAACCTTTGCAAGACCAGCCTTGGAAATCTCGACGGCCTCCCATGGCGTAAGAAAAGAAAGACGAGGGAGTAGGAGATCCTATTAAAATATTTCTCGAGGAGGCCCTCGAGAAACAAAGGAATGTGATGATGGATAACTTTGTCCAGATCCTTCAACGGTTGCCCACCAGCGACACATCCACATCCAACAACCACTCTGGAGGCTCCACACCTTTTAAGGTACAAGTAAACTTTGACATTCCTATATTTGAGGGAAAAATAGATGAACATGTAGTAGATAAATGGCTGAATCTACTACAAGGATATTTTTTTGGTCATGATTTTTCTAGCCAAGAAAATATTACTTTTTCTCTTCTCAAAGCCGCCCCCCACATCAAGGACTGGGGGAAACCTATTGTGAGTAGAAGGATGAAAGTATGACCTCACTGTTTTCAGCCGCTCCCACTTGGAATTCATTCCGAGCCGCCATCAAGGATCGGTACAACCCTGTCAGGAGCTACAAGGACAAATACATAAAGTGGACCACGCTGCGACAAGGAAGGGACCAAGATGTGTCTTTGTTTACCAATGTTTTTCATACCCTTCACACGAATTTGGGTATCAAGGATTCTGAGAAACATTTGGTACTCAAGTATCGTGGCTGCCTACATAGATACACCCAAGACGATATTTAGTTCCTGGACATCTCCTCCCTTTGCACGACGTACCGATACACTGTCAAGATCGAACATAAGTTTAAACAGAAGAAGCGAGACTTTAGATCTGTGAATATGAAGCAAGGGAAAGGTGCCCCCAAACCGCATAACAAAGAACAAAGCCAAGGCGGGACGACCCAAGACAACCCGCCAAGGCCACAAGCAAAGGAAAACACTGTGAAGCTAAACAAGAACACGGGAAAGTGGTGTGAGTTCCATAAGAGCTCCACCCACAACACAAGTGAGTGTCGGGCCAAGAAGTCATTGGTGGCTGAACTGAAGGCTTCAGAATCAGATGCATGTTTCGACTCTGAGTTAGAACCCGACAAGGGAAATGACAAAGGGAAGCAGATTATTGATGTGGAGCCCAACGCCACCGTCACCACCATAAAAATCAAGAAGTAAGAACCTAAAGATCTAGAGGAGGAGGAGCGTCTCTTCCACTCATAGAAGTGGGTAAAGGGTTCCCCGCTATAGTTCATTGTTGACAACGGGAGCCAAAAGAACCTCATTACAACAGAGGTCGTGAAGCAGATGGGCTTATTGACCACATCACACCCACAACCGTACACCATTGGGTGGCTTCACCAAGGACGGATCTGTGCATGAGCCAACAATGTCGCCTTCCATAGAACATCAAGCCCTTCACAGATGAGGTATTATGTGACGTTGCTCCTCTTGATATTTGTGATGTATTATTAGGCCAACCATACTTGTGGAAGCGACATGCTGTGTATGAGTCAAGGCCTCACGATGTTATTATTAAATTGTGAAATAAGTTGCACAGGATACCGGAGGTAGCACCACCTACCGCCATCTCTCTAGTTACTGCAAAACAATACAGCAATATCATTTCAAAAACCAAGAAATTTGATTTCCTGATGATACGTCCTCAAGGAAAGAAGAAGACGGTGGCCACGACCTCCAGACAGGGCCCCTCTACATGACAACAACATATGGACAAGGTCGTGGATGAGTACAAGGACATCTTCACCTCCCCTGTAGGGGTGCCTTTGCACTGTTAGGTCAAGCACTCCATCAACATGATCCCTGGTGCATCGTTACCCAATGGACCAATCTATCGGTGCTCCGTTCTGGAGAACGATGAAATCAAGAGGCACATTCTGGAGATGCTGTAGAAAGGTCACATTTAGTCGAGTTCATTGCCTTGTGGGAGCCCAATCGTGTTGGTATAGAAGAAGGATGGGACTTGGAGACTCTGTATTGACTAACGGGCGCTGAACAAGATCATTGTCCAAAATAGGTACCCGATCCCGCAGATTAATGACCTTTTAGACCAACTCAAGGGGAAAAAATATTTCAGCAAGATCGACTTGAAGTCCGGATATCACCAAGTAACAATGGAACCCTTCGATGTGTGGAAGACTGCCTTCAAAGTCAAGGAGGGCCTTTTCGAATGGTTGGTTATGCCTTTCGGGTTTATGAATGCTCCTGCAACCTTCATGAGGGTTATGGATGACATTTTGTAGCCATTCACCAACTCATTTGTAGTGGTATACTTGGATGACATCCCGATCTTCAGCCAGAGTTGGGAAGAACGCCTCCACCACATCCGACAGGTTCTCTAAACACTGCGTCAACACAAGTTGTGTGCCAATTTGGAGAAATGCAATTTTGGCATGGCCCAGGTTTAGTATCTGGGACACATTATTGATGAACGATGGGTGCATGTGGATCCAGCCAAGATCCAATTCATTCAGTATTGTCTAGCCCCAACCACTCTGACGAATTTTCACAACTTTCTGGGTCTTGCCAATTTCTACCGCAGGTTCGTGTTGGGGTTCTCTCATATCACTTGTCCCTTGAGTCAAGTCACTAAAGGAGGAGTGAAAAAAAAAAAAAATTGGTATGAATCTCAATAGAAGGCATTCGCAGAGTTGAAACATCGTCTCTGGTCTGCACCAGCACTCACATTACCGGACTTGCAACAACCATTTGAGATCGAGACAGATGGCCCTGATTATGCTATTGGGGCAGCCCTTACTCAACAGGGGCATCCAGTGGAATATCACAGTGAGACACTTTCAGACACAGTCCGAAAGTATCCCACTTATGACAAAGAGATGTATTCCATTGTGCAGGCCTGGCGACAATGGAAGCATTACATTTTCGGGGAAGGAAATAGTCATCCACACAGACTACCAACCCCTGTAGTTCATACAAACACAAGGGAATTTGCGGAATGATCGCCATCAGAAGTGGTCTACATACCTGCAATAGTTGCATTTGAATATCAAGTACAATAAGGGCAGAAAAAATAATGTTTCAAACTACCTCAACTGACCACCGATCATGGCGTTAAACACCATGCTCAACTCTTGTGGGCATGAGACTTTTGATTAGCCACTCTCTACAAAAGTGATCCAAAAGTCAGCCACACATACCATACGCTCTTGGAGGGTCAGCAAGTTCCAGATTTTCACCTCCAAGATGCTTTTTTATGCCACCTGGGACACCTTTGTGTTCCTTCAAGCGAGCGTGCGAAGATGATTTGGGAAGCGCACTATAGTCGAGTCGTTGGGCATTTCGGGGTCAAGAAAACGGTGACAATACTGTAGAAGTATTTCTATTGGCTGAATCTTTGACAGAATGTCGGGAAGTACATGAGATCCTACATTGCCTGCGCCATTTCCAAACCGCGCCATTGCCAAACCAACCATCAAGAAGTAAGGTCTCTATACTCCGTTGCCTACCCCTAGTTGACCTTGAGAATCCATATCCACGGATTACATGTCAGGCCTTTCTTCTACTAAGCATGGCAATGACTATGTTTTTGTGTTCATTAACAGATTCTTGAAGATGGCCATTATGGCGGCCTGCAAGAAGAGTATCATAGCAGAAGCCACTACTAAACTCTTCTTTGAACGAGTGTGGGTACACTTTGGGATCCCACAATCTATCATCTCAGATTAGGACAACGGGTTCCTCAGTACATTTTAATATAGTCTCTGGTTGATGTTGGACACCAAGCTCACTAAGTCCACAACTTTTCATCCCCAAACTAGTGGCCAGATAGAGGTCATCAATAAGATGATCATACACATTCTGCGCATGTACAACTCACAGCATCAATGCGCATGGGATGAGAGCCTCCCCTATGTCTAACATAGCTACAACCAGGCTCTCCATAGCTCGACTGGCCACAACCCTTTTCAAGTGAGCTTGGGATTCCATCCACTATGTCCCATTGATGTGGCCATACCATTTGCAGTGACTTAGGCAGATTCGACTCATGTCCAGCCTGAAGACGACAAGGCAAATAGCTTCATTAAGCACATTCAACACATCCGCCAACAGGTCCATGACATATTGGACAAAGCCAATGTTAAGTACAAGCAGCGACATGATCAACATCGGGTGCCACACAAGTTCCAAGTGGGCGACAAAGTTTGGCTACATTTGTAGAAGGAGCGCCTCGTTGGGCCCCACCACAAGATTCACCCGCTTCGATATGGGCCATACACCATCACCAAGGCTGTGGGAGATAATTATTTTGAGCTCAGTATTCCCCCATTCCTTGGCCTGCACCCAGTGTTCAATGTGGATCGCCTTCGGCCATACTTTCCACCATTATTGGACACATCCGACATTGTAGAACAGATCACACCAACAGAGTTAAATCTAGACTGCATGGAACAAGCTACAACTGATCGGATCATGGACATGCAGATCAAGAACACCCGCCAACAGAAGATCCAACTGCATCGAGTTGTCAAAGCCAACCAGCTCCTACACCAAGGAAAATGGCTCATTAGGGACCAAGTTCACAAAAGTTTCCTCATCTAATGGAGGAACTCAATGCAATGGAGAAAATTGCTTCCTAAGGGGGAGGAATGATCTAGGTGGATATTGGTGGCCACCCGCCTATTCCACATGGACCCCCACCATTGTTTCGTTCAATTTTTTAGTTTCCTTAATTGTAGCATAGTTTACTATTTTTGGCAGTTTTCCGGGTCCTGAACTTCCTGAGCCATTTTGAGGCCCCAAACGAAGATTTTTTTGGCAATATTCCTCCAAGTGATTTTATTGAAATTGTGTTTTCAGTTGTAGTCCTCGAAGAGATCTTTCCAATGAGGTATCATGCGCATCAAACGAAGATAATATGACCAAGTTACGATCCCGGGAAGTTCGCAGTCGAACTAACCCCAACGGGGCCCATAAATTGTTGGTGTTACATCTTCTCGAGTTAGAGTTTTGGTTGTTTAGGTTTTTCTCTTATTGTTCAATAATAAAAGGGCCCTTGAGCCTCATAACTCAATTCAAAGGCATGTAGCTGCCACATCTCTTCTTAGAGATAAGCTACCATCGTCCGAGCTAGTCTCATTTCGATTATGTTTGTAAGCATATTTCATTATTTAATATTAATGAAAGATAGTGTTATTTTTGTTGCATCCCTGTATTTATGGTTATATCTATAATTTGTTGTGTTCCTGTTTAAATTCGGATCATTCATAGGACTAACGAACCAGTGCTATCAAATATTATTTCCAGCCTCGGTGCATTATTCAAATTAACAACAACGACACTTTTATATAAGTAACGCACCGATGATTTTATGTAAATCATATGCATCAGAGTTGTGAGTTTAAATTAAAGCACTGAGTCTATAATATTATTTTGCCTGCCTCGGTGTTGTTCCTGAAAGGAATGCCCTGGGGCGTTTGACTATGTATACACATTGGGGTTGTATACATTTCAAGCATTGATGTTCTTTACATTCAACGCCTCGGGGATTTTGGTTATGTATACAACCTCAGTGCTTTTATTTATTTAACGCAACGGTGTTATTGTTTCCATAAGGAGCACCACTAAAAAACATCTACTAAAACCTTTGGCTATGCATAATTTTTTAGTTATGATGAAGTTTCGTTATCTTCTCCACTAAAACATTTGCTACCGCAAACAGATGTTGTAACGAAGGTTTTTTTGACAATTTTTGTCAATTTTTTATAGCCCTAAAAACCTTCGTACTGTAAGGAAATGATCTAGGGCAAGGATGGTTAGGAGAGAGATAAGGGAGGAAAATAGGTGTGAGTTTGAGGAGGTAATAGTGGGTAAAATAGGGTCAGTTTCTAACAAGGAGCAAGGGGAGAGTAAAATGGTTGAGGTCGGGACCAAGAAAGAAAGAGGAGGGAGGGTGTATTCAAGAAAGGCGTGAGGGGAAATGGAAATTGGGATGCCCATTGTCAGATGTGACAAGTCACAAACAAGTGTTTAACTATAGATCATTGAGAGACATTGTTAGGGGAGGGTTAGGAAGAGTCAGGGAGGGTTGATGCAACAAGGTGACCGATAGAGATATGGATGGTTGGAAGAGGGGTCCAAGTTATGGGAACATCGATATTTGAGTGCCTTCTAGCGGATCATGGGATTATTCCAACTGTAGCTCCTCCATGGCCAATGTGTGGGGCGAGTCTAAGTGTGAGACGAACAAATTTGCCATAGGAAACAACCCTGATAAGATTTGATGCAACAAGGTCTATGGTCCTACAATAGCAAACCGTAGAAAATTTCACTCTTCTATTAAATTTTATTATTATTTAATTTATTTTAAACAATTTATATTTATATTTATAATTTTAAAATATTGTTAATTTTTTATTAGATTTGAAAATTATTAATAAATTTATCTATTTCTTTAAAATTTATAGCATAGCTTTGAAAAATTCTAGAACTCAATTAATTTTTAGAATCATCACTTTCATCATCAATAGAATAGTCTCACCTAAGATTGGAATTTCAAAACAGACCCACCCGTCAAATTTAACAGTTTTAACACCTTCTTTTCTTGTCTTGACAATTTCAATAAAGGATCTTGGTAGTTTTGCAAATTCTTTAACTGCATTTGATGAGAAAATTACCCTTTGATGGGCAATTTGCTCATCAAATTCCATCCCTAGTCTCACCACAACTTTCATTGTAATTTCTTTATCATGCCACAACATCTACTACATTGGCCAGATAATGAATCAACATTGTAATGTCTTTATGATGCCACAACATCTACTAAACTACCGAGATAAGGAGTCATGCCAAGCGGCAATGTTAAAAGACATGTACTTAACAAGTTCATTGTAATTTATTAGCACCCTTGGCAAGCTCCAGTCACTTCATCCCTGACACTCTTTGACTTGTGAGGTTATATATGTGTAGGTAAAATTATGAGTAATCAAACTGACTAGGTAAGGTACAGGGAAGTTTGGTCAAACTTGAAAAATTGAGAGAGAGTAGATAGAGAGATTAAACACACAACACCAAACATACTATGTTTTTATTGATCTCACAGGCATTACATATATAGGAATACATGATACTTCCAATCCTAGAATGGTGGATCTAGATTACTGAAAATAGTAGTACAACTATTAACTTAGGAACTCACACAATTACAACTCACGACAACTTGGAAGTCATGGAAGCATTACTTCCAATACCCTCCCTTAATGCTTACATGAAAATTATCGAAAATAGATATTACAACAATAGATGAATCTTTGTCAAATTTATCTGATATGATCATCACTAGCACTTATATCTACTCTGAAATTTCATGGTTTTCGCTCTTTTCTTCACCACACTTTCGAGCTTCCCACTTGATCCATTTAATACATAACCGCTTCAGACCATCGTTGACGTAATTTGCAGAATTGACGCTTCTCAACCTCCCAGAGCACAATGGGTCAGTCTCGATACTAAACCATCTTACAAAACTGCCACCATCTGTGAATCTATGGCCCTCAGCTGTTGGGTATACGACCAAAGTCCCACATTGACTAGAAGTGGGGAGGATCATGGGTATATAAGGATGGACAAATATCTCCATTGGTATGAGGCCTTTTGGGGGTAAAGCCCAAAAGCAAATCCATGAGGGCTTAGGCCCAAAGTGGAAAATAGCATACCTTTGTGGAGATATGTGGTGTCCAGAGTCCTTACAAGTGATATCAGAGCCAGGTTCGAAGTTAGCCAAGTGGATGAATCCTTGGAATGCCGAACGAAGGTGGTGGGCCCGGTAATATCACGATGAGTTCTGTGGATGAGCTCGGTTAGACAGGTGGTGTGCTCCGGATTCTTCATGGACGTGTCCTGGTCCCAACACGGTGAAGAGGAGTTGACCTGGGATAGAGCAAGCTCTTGAGGCAGGTGGTGCTTCATGCAAGGCGTGTGCTTCCAACGCATTGGAGCGGATAATCTTGGTCGGTAGAGAGTGGACGGATGGATAATCGTTTGAGGGGAGGCTCGATGGTCCTTTGTTCGAGGGGAGGATTGTTGGGTATACGACCAAAGTCCCACATTGACTAGAAGTGGGGAGGATCATGGGTATGTAAAGATGGACAAATATCTCCATTGGTATGAGGCCCCAAAAGCAAATCCATGAGGGCTTAGGCCCAAAGTGGACAATATCATACCATTGTGGAGATATGTGGTGTCCAGAGTCCTTACATCAGCAACCTTCATCAATTATCTAGAATAACATTTTGGGTACAAAATGTCTTCAACATACAATTCTACAACTTGAACTTGTATAAAATAACTTGTACTGACGCGTCATACCAGCTTGACCTTATTAAGGTAGCACAACAGGTCATACCAGCTTGACCTTATTAAGGTAGCACAATGGGTCATACCAGCTTGACCTTATTAAGGTAGCACAACAGGTCATACCAGCTTGACCTTATTAAGGTAGCATAATGGGTCATACCAGCTTGACCTTATTAAGAACTACCTGCTTGACCTTATTAAGGTAGCACAATGGGTCATACCAGCTTGACCTTATTAAGAACTCCCTTTGACTAATGCTCTTAGAGACAAATCACATTAGCTTATTAAATAATTAGCTAATGCTTAGTTATTTGTAGTTGTACATCTTATTTTACCAACAATTTTTTATTTTTATTTTTATTTTTATTTTATTTTATACCAAATAATCACTACAACTTTATTTCACCCATCATAAAAACATTTTCACTACACAAAATTTACCATAAAAAACCTTTAATCTTTAATCCTTATATCTCCTTAATCCATGTACACAGTACTCTTTATAAACCAACAAAACGAAGACTTAAATGAAATCAAACCTTTCGAGTCAACGAATGCACCATGAAATAAATAAAATATTTAACTATTTCATTCACTCTCACGGCCACTGCAATTTATGGAGAGGCACAATTTTCACACCACCCTGTGTTTAGCGAAATGAATCAAAAACCCTGATCTTTTAGAAAAGATCCTGCAAATCATTGATCCACAACATTTAATGCAACTGACAATGATGATCCACAACCATGTGCAATGTAGGTTTGAACACTTAGGGCTTCGGCCTTCACAATAGCAACGGACAACAACAGAGTGGAGATAAATAGTTAAATGCCTCTTTAATAATGAACAAAAGAACTACAAATCATTGATCCACAACATTTAATGCAACTAACAATGATGCTCCACAACCATGTGCAAACATTGCACACTTCGGGCTTCGGCCTTCACAATAGCAACGGACAACAACAGAATGGAGATAAATAGTTAAAAGCTTCTTTAATAATGAACAAAAGAACTACTCTGACAAAATCACATGTGCAATCTTTAACAACTCAGATTTGGATCAGGCCTCAAAGATCTCAGCTTTCCATTTCGACCTATCAACATTATTTTAACAAGGTAAAAGAAAATTGTTGTAAACAAATTCACGAAAAGCAAACAAATAAATCTACAAATCAACAAGAAACAAACAACATTCTAGCTTTACTAAATACAAAATTAATATGATTTCGCACTTTATCTAAATGTATTCACAAAGCAATATGACTCAAGGCTCTCTCACATCTTGCTGGTCTTTCCTGGAAGGAATCAGGCCACAATAGATATCATGTTAAAAAAATTGAGAGAAAGGAAATAGAGTGATTAAACGCACAACATCATATACACTATTGATCTCACAGGCATTACATATATAAGAATACATGATATTCCTCGATCTTAAAATGATGGATCTAGATTACTAAAAATAGCAGTACAACTATTAACTTAGTCCCGTGCTTTGTGCCTCACGCATTACAGGTATCCCTACAGGTTTGTGTAGCAAGGCGCCCTACCGACACCAATCATCATACCCGTCCCTAAGCCCCATTGCTGGAAAAGAACTCACACAATTACAATTCACCACAACTCTAAAATCATGGAAGCATTGCTTCCAATACATGCAAGTTTTGTTAAACTTAATAAAGCAAAGACTCAGGCAGAAGAAAAATCTCATAAGTCATGGAGATTTCAGTTAAGAAAAATTTAGAACCTAACCAAAAAAATATTTGTTGTATTACTTTTTCAAGATCCTACTATCGTTTGGAGATTAAAATTTCAAAAATACTAGTTTTTTTTATGGAGAAATGGGCAAACAAGCCATTTCCGCAAAGACTCGGGCAGAAGAAAAGTCTCATAGAGGTTTCAGTTGGAACATAACAAAAAAATTGTTGTTGTATTACTTTTTCAAGATTCTACCATTGTTTGGAGATTAAAATTTGCAAAAAAACTAGTTTTGTTTTTAATAGAGGTATTGGCAAACATGCCATTTTCGTGCATTGTGATAGATAAAAATGTCTAGAGAACTTGTTTGTTTTGTATTTTTTATTTATTTTTTAATTTAGAGGGGTCAGTGTTATATTTGCGTGATACGACTCAATTCCAACGGTTATGGGTAGGTATTCCATTTCCCTACGTAAAAGTAGATTACGTGGATTTGAACACCAAATTTCTTTATACATAATATTTCATTTATATTGCAATTACCAATTAAGTTGCGTCCAAAAACTATTATTTACTATTTAAATTAAATAATTAATATTTTTTAATTTATTCTACTATTATTTAGATATTAAAATTTCCAAAAAAAACTTAAACATACATAACTTAATCTTTAAAACAAACATATAACTAATAACAAAATCAAACATATACCTGCTAACAAAATAAACTGTATATATTAGTTTAATATTTATTATTTAAATTAAATAATATATATAAAATAAAGTTTTCCAATCCCATTACTAATGTGTCGTAACTTTTTGAAATCATCAACTTATAAATCTTAATTCTATTACCTTATAAATCTTACCAAATAACGTTCATAAAATTTTCCTTGCCATCGTCAGATAAGTCTTATCATACATAAAATAAAATAAAATAAAGCTTTCCAATCCCGTTACTAATTTCTCAGGTTGTCGTAACTTTGTGAAATCATCAACTTATAAATCTTACCAAATAACATTCATAAAATTTTCCTTTTCATTATTAGATAAGTCTTATCATATATATTCTCATAGCTCTTATTATATATATTCTCATAACAAATGTACACTAAGTTTTTTTCTTAATAAATTTAAAATCGTATTACTCAATTATTAAGTGGAAAAGTTCATTCTAGAGTTTAGTATAGTGGAAATGTGTAACTTTGTTTTTGGTTAACTTGGAGTTGACACGTGTTTAAAAAAAAAATTCAATAATCTCACTCTCAATCATAAATAAATATTTGGTTTGGTTTTTTTTGGTTTGTTTAATTAAAAGTATTATAAAACATCAATAATCTCATTCTCACTCTCACTAACCATAATTACAAAAACTGGTAAAAATATTTGACTCTCACTCTCAACTATAAATAAAATATTTAGATTTCCATATGAAATAACATAATATTATTTCAACTTTATAGAGAAATATAATTAGAAGTATAAAAAGAAAATTGAGTAATTTTAAAAATTATTTTTTATTGACAATTCTCACTTAACTAAATTTTGAAAATGTTGAATCTATTTTATATATTCAAAAATGCAACTTAAGCAATGAAAAATTAAACGTGATATATATATATATATATATATATATATATATATATAAAGTTTCTAGAGGGATTAACTATGTTCAAGTGAGATTTTTTATTTAAACTTTATACTCTTTTGCACCTCAAGAAATTTAATCTTTTCAGCTCTGGCTAAATCCATAATTAAAATAGATTTATACTAGTTCCCAATTCAAATTGCGTTTTATAGATATACTAAAATAAAAAACATAAACCTTGAAATCATAAAAATAAAATTCAATAATATTACAACTATCTTAAACAATACCACTACGAGAAAGAAAACCCTCTTTGTACAGGAGGAATTAGTTTTCAGCTCAAGGTTCAGGGGAAATAGGAAATTACGTGATATTAAACCCTGAATTAGACATCATATGTGCTTTGGAATCAAGGCCAGGTCTAAGATGAGAAGCAGATTTGTCATATATGATGCATGAATGAAAAGTAAGATTCAAATTTACACAATCTCTTGGGCTTGCCTTGTAAATAATAAATAACAAGGCCACTGCATAACATGTTTAAGAATTTTGGGATGAGAATTTAGATATCGTTGAGGTATATCGCATCTTTAACTTTTGGTAAATGCCTGTTAGATTGGGAGAAGGTCCCGTTCTTTACACGACATCCGTGCATTAGAGGTTGTCATCATAAATATTTTCAATTTCTATTTCAATACAGAAAACAGTTATTAAACTTAACATCCTTCTTTTAAAGCAAAGTAAAGATATATCAAAATAAATTAAATATTTTCAATTTCTTCAGAGAAAAAACCAGCATAGATTTATATTAAGGAAATATAAAAATCTTCTATACATATGGCTGCAGATTCAACGGATAGAAAAATCCCCTAAAATTGGAAAAGAACTCATTAACATAGAGGAAGACCTATACATCACGTCAAAATGGCCCACAAAGCCCGAAAACAATTATTAAACTTAACGTCCTTCTCTTAAAGCAAAGCAACGATATATCAGAATAAATGAAATTCCATCGAGAAAGAATTACAAATCTGGACTTTGAAGTTGTTTATATAAGTAGAAATGCGATTCCAATGGACCAACCTCACAAATTTTGGCTTCTTGCCATTCATTCACACATTCTGCAGGGTGTTTTCAATAAATAGTTTCAGTTTCCATTGGGAAAAGAAAAGAAATCCCAGAGGAAATGGTATTTCCACTGGAAAAGCATTACACTGGGCTTCTTGTTAATGATTCAACAATTAAAGGATCAAATATACCGAAAGTGCACTCCTCATTTATAAATAAAAGTAGATTCTGAAAAATAAACTAAACACTTAGAATGCTAAATATGTTAAATAAGTGTATAACTGTAGACATACTTCAAAGGAAAATATAGTACATCACTGCGGTAGTGTACAAATAATTTGCAAAAGGAACAAAGAAGAAAGCGACAAAGACCGCATCAAATCTGTAGAGGCATCCCATACACAAAAAGACTCACACTATCTCAATGGGCAAAGTGTACTCGTATATTGTACAGTTCTTGTTTCCCTGAATCCCTAGTTTCTGATGGAAATTTCAGGCCCTGAGGCGTTGATTTAATCACCGTCACATTTAGGACAACTTGAGTGAGACTTTCGGCAAATAAACCATGCATGTACTTGCCATTCTCAAGTAACATTTTCCTGTCATAATTTTCTCAATTTATGCTTTGTCAACCATCTATTTGGCCGAATAATATGCTCAAATTGGATGGCAACCTATTCCATGAAATCATTACAGGATTGCAACTTTAGAAACTTAAAAAGTATGGCAACTTCTCCAACAGAGAGAGGGCTTGCAACTTCAGTAAGCTCAAATATGGCAACCTCTCCAACAATGAGATCTGCATTTAGACGCCAACAGTTGTAAAATGTTACAATTTTAAGATGCTCGAACTTGCAACTGCAATCTCACTGGATGAACATGAAATCTGTGGCTTCTTTGTGGTCTGCCTATCCTGGGAATACAATGTATACAGCCACAAATGTCTGCCCTCCAACTAGGATTCCATTTCAGTATCTGACCTTATTTCAATTTTCACCCAAATTTTAAAATTACAACGAGCTCACTCAGATTTATGAGACCCCTCAGACTCCAAACACTGCTTTGCACATTGGGTTCCAGACTTAATGGAGGACTTTCCCCTGTATCAGAGTCTGCTCAATCAAGTAAGACCGGAAATACTTGACATTTTTAGGCACTCACATAGGCATAGCATCTCGAGAGAGCGGAAACTGACTAGAAATCTTGATAGAACCTCTTATGGTAGTCACAAGCTTTAGGCATCTAAATGAACAATGATCTAGAAAAACTTTTAAATGGCAATGACTACTAGATGGGTTGTCCATTTGTTTCTAATTAACTATTTTGCAATCTACATCCACATAGGTTTTTTCAAAGCATTATAACACCATCTTAATGGTTGATAGAGCAACCCACATTCACAGTGATTTCTTCGAAACTGATTTCTTCAAAGCATCATAACTCCATCTTAACTGTTGATAGAATTCTGGCGTTGATAGACCTCTGAATCAAACGTAGAGCCACTGGAAAAGATGTCTCTGAGTCTCTCATTCCCGACTAAGAAGTAGGCAATTGTACAAACTGATATTTATTGCAGGTGCATGAGGTTTATTGCCAAAGGCAAACCTTTACACTCATCCATAATTTTTGAAGTCTATTGCCAGCAGCAAACCTTTACACCCATCCATAATTTTCCTAAAATCATAGTTGTTTTATAAATCCAGAATGTTAAACAATGCCCACCCTTCATCTATAAGGATCACTGATCTCTTGCCCTCCTTGCTTGGCTCAGATCTCCAATTAGAGAATAGTACTTTGCCATCTTTACCATCCCTAAATTCTTGTATCAAGATCTCTTGCCCTCCTTGCTTGGCTCGGATCTCTAGTTACAGAATAGTACTTTGTTATGACGTATATTTTTGTGGCTGAGTCTTACTTTTTCTCACATTACAAAAATTTTGTACACAATCACAACTAAGAAGCTTTACTAACCCTGTACGTGTTGTGGACCATATCGAGAGGCGTTTCCTTGTAGAAGAGCACTCGATCTACTTCATTTATGCGATGTTCCGTCTACAGCTGCCCATGGGCCATAACATAATCCCTGACCCTACAAACCCAAAGGCTGGGAAGTGTAGAACATCTTAAAGCCATGCTTGTGGTGACATGCGTTCCATTCTCTGATTTGTTTGGAGAGTGCTATAGAGACACAGGTGTTTGATTGGGCGAGATCTAAGAACTTTGCAACTATTTCTTGATGGTCTCCAAGGGGATTTTATGCTCATCTTACTAGTATCGAGCAGGTGGCCACGGTTTTGGTTCTTTTGGATAACATCATTATTTAGATCGGTGATTGGAACAACCACAACGTTTTCCTGGGATTGCCTACGATTTTAATGATGAGATCCATGGGTTGCTAGTGGCAGAGCAGCGCATAGCAGAGAAAAGGAGGGGAAGAAATCTGTGTGCATAGAAGGGAGAAAGAGCAGATTCAATCCAGACAGAAGTGGATTGGGCGCCGGTGTGAAATCCCCAGAAGCACAAACAGTTGTGGGTATATCCTACCGGAGAATCTCATGGTGCCTTTGCGCCAACCCAGCAACGCCCCGCCCGGCCGTGGTGAAGAGAGGCATAGCTTCCTGATGGTGAGTATGGACCGTGTTTTTGCAGGATTAAACTTCATTAAAGATATGCAATAGGGCGACATTGTGACTAAAAACAAGAATATAGGTGTCTTCATTGTCAAGATTATCAAAAGTTTTCAAGATTCCATATGTTTGGCACATGTCAGATCATTAAGGACTTTGGTATCATAATCATTTATCTCTATTCAAGTTTAAATTTTTGTTGTGGGATGGGATGGAGTTTTTTCAATATTTTGTAATAAAGGAATTGCAATGGCTCTTATTAATCGATCTTATAAATTTGACTAGTGTTTTTTTATTTGTTTGTTTTTTTCGTGGGTTAGAATTTGTTAAAAGAATTTTAAAAAATTAGAATGTTGGAGTTGTTTTTTTTGTTTTTGTTTTTTTGTTTTTTGTTTTGTTTTTTTTTGTTTTTTTTGTTTTTTTTTTTTTAATATGGTAGAAATGTATTCAGTACCATCAAGAATTTTAGGACACCCAAAATTTTGAAGTTTGATGGTTGTATTTTAGTTTTAAAAAAATTTCTGCCAGTTTTTGTCATAAGCTTGCCAAAATTTCCATTATTTTCCGGGCTAATTTGTAGTTTTTTTAAACTACTTGAAATGGGCATGGGCATTAGAGTTGTGGTAACTATTAAATTTGTTGAACCATTTAAATTTGAAATTTCTCTTACATTAATTCACATTTTTTGTTATATTATGCTTAGTAAGAGGAGTGAAAGGTGTTTTCTATAGTATGTGGCCTAATGTGGTTTAATTGCATGAAAATGAAGCATTTTTTAGGCTATTACTATGTAGGGGCTTGATGGAGACAACTATGAGAGAATCTAGGGAGTTTGTCCACCTCCTTAACTCCATAAACTCGACTTTGGATCACAATGATCCTCTCTCACCACTTCGAGTTCATTGGCAGCCGAGTGACTCCCAGTGAAAGTAAAGATCAAGAGGGACAAGATCCACCATTTTTTATATCAAAGAGGGAACCACTCCTACTTTCAAGGAAGCTGCTTCAATTGGCCTTTTGAAAATAATAAACTAGAAGAATATCTCATTAGGATTCAATTTTTGTGTTCAGCTAGGTGTAGCTATTGAACTTCAAGCTTAACATTGCTATTTTAAGCTTTTTATGTGTGTAATAGACCTGCACTTTTTTATAATGAGAAGTTGGATTTTAATTTGCATTTGAGTTAGTTTCAGAGGGTTGAGACCCTTGGGTTTGGGCCCAACCCAAAGGCTTTGGTCCCTCCTCTTGTACTTATGTTTATTCTTGATTCCAAGATGTTCATAGTTTCTTGCATTTCAGTAGAAATTAATCTATAAAATCTTATGGTTGCAGCCTCTACATCACCTCTCTTATGGGAGAATGAGTGGAAGGATTTACAACCACAACCCCAAAATATTGTGTTTATGATTTATTGGAAATATATTAGTGTTAGTTGTCTTGTTTTACATTTGTTTTATGTAGCTTAAAAGTCAATTTAGTGATTAGATCAATGGTATTGCATGAAATAGATGTTATTTAAATTCAACTCATCTTTTCTATCATAATTCATTTCATTTTGTTAATGATAAATGGATGCATGCATGTGGTTAATTGCAGGGTTGGTTGACCTATAGGGAAGGGAACCTTTACCACTTCCATATTAAGCTCCTTCATTTTTTCCTTCACTTCCAAACTTTGTCCGAAAACCTGTTTTATAAGCCATTCTGCCCAGTACATTGAGAACACCCATCCTAGTGCAAGACAGACTTCCGAGAGGTCCTAATATTAGATAAAATTGCAGACACTCAAAAATATATTCTATATCTTTAATGAGGAAATTTACACACATATTTATACAAGCAATAGTCTCAAGATAGGAATTCTATCTTAGACGTACAGTAGTGTGGTTGAGAGATTCTCTCAACCACACACTAAACTAGGAGAAACTAAATTCCTATTATGTAGGAATAAACTCCTTAAATAGGGAATTACAACCATAGACAAGTAGGAATTAATTATTTCTAACTATATTGACTAAGGGATCAAAACTACCTCCCTTGATTTGCTTCAACTCCCATCCACCTCTCTATACCCTCAAGACAGTGTTCCCACCTTCAAAAACCACTCGGATGCCCTCCAGTAGCATTACAAACCTTCCTGTAGCATTACTGGCCTCATGTAGCAATTGCCTATAGAAAACATGTAGCAACATTCTCCTTCATCAGTTTTGATCCCCACTTCAACTTTCACTTAGCATAGATGCATAATGACCCCCAGCTATGATTTTATGATCAGGGAAGGCTCTTAGGCCACTCCAACCCTTCTTTTTCTTCACTGCAAAAACATAGTAGGGTTAGTTTCTTTATCATGCAAGTTACTAATTTATAAACAAGTGTGAACTAGGTGGATGGTACATGCAATTCTGATTGGTAGATTGATGATTTATGCACGATAAATTAGTTTCCTTTATGCAAGTACATGAGGTAATTAGATGAATTCTGCAAGATAACATAGCTTTCTTTTTGCAAATATATTAGCCTTTGTCCTTTCATGAATTGATTAGTTAGCATTTACAAGTTGAGTCAATGGCATTTAAATTTTCATAGCTAGAAGCAATTTCCAATTGTGCCTTTATCATCAAGCTTTAATTCTAATTCAGTAGGAGGAAGGGTCTCTGAGCACCTTTTGATCTAATGTCATAATTGAGGGTGGCATGAGTGGAATCATATTTGTTGTGCATATAGCACTGTCACCTCAAATTTTGTAGAACCCCGAGTTGATAATTTGAGCTCAGGAGTCATTGGGAGTTGCAAACATTCTTGGTGCAATACCAGCCCTTATAACACTAATCTATTTCCAAAATACCTCTGTTAACACGTGCTAAAAAATAATAGAGAATTACTACTCTAAACACTGGAAATTCAAGAACTAGTGCGCTAGTTAACCTATCAAATGTCTAACCTAATCAAGTGCAAATGCAACGAGGTAAATTTTGTTATTAACTTGAATTCTTTTATGACCTAATTCAAGTGGAATCAACTCAAATGAAGCCATTTACATGTTCTAAAAAATAGCAGAAAATTACTACTATTTTGCTACAAGGGATTTCCAAATTCTAGATTTGTGAACTAGTAAACCAATCCAAGTAGTTCAATGATGAAGATGACTTTTCAAAGTTTTTCTAATGATACATCATGCTTGTGACTCTGTAAATAACTTACTTCAATCACTTAACCAAATCCTACATCAAAATAAGCATCAATACTAAATGCAAAATAAGGAAAAACAAGAATAAGAGATGCATGTGAATAAAAAGTGAAAAGAAGAAAAACAAAATTATACAAAATGGCTTTGAGGCTTCTGGGATGGCCAAGCCCAAGGATACTCGGAGTCCTATGAAGGAGACCAAGCTTTAGAAGCTAAAAATGACACCAAACTTCATTATTTGAATCAATTCAAGTACAACTCAATAGCTACACCTAGTTGAACAAAAACTTAGAATCCTAGTGAGCTCTTCTTCTAGTTTATTTATACAAAAGGGAACTTGAAGCAGTGCCCTTGAAAATAGGAGTGGTTCCCTCTTTGATCTCGAAAATGGTGGATTTTTTCCCTCTTGATCTTTACTTGGACTAGGAGTCACTTGGCTGCCAATGAACTCGAACTAGTGAGAGATGATATTGTGATCCAAGGCTGAGTTTAGGGAGTTAAGGAGATGGACAAACCCCCTCTAATCTCTCCTAATTGTCTCCATCAAGCCCCTGCATAGTGATAGCCTAAACAATGCTTCATTTTTGTGCAATTAAACCACATTAGACAACATACTATGACAAACATATTTTACTCCTCTTACTAAACATAATAT
This sequence comes from Pinus tabuliformis, assembly GCA_031772625.1. Taxonomy (NCBI): domain Eukaryota; kingdom Viridiplantae; phylum Streptophyta; class Pinopsida; order Pinales; family Pinaceae; genus Pinus; species Pinus tabuliformis. The sequence goes on from CM062813.1 coordinate 645,893,094, forward strand.
AACAAAAAAAACGAATTAATGTAGGAGAATAATAGTTTTAAGACTGGAGGATGGCATATTGATATTCAAAATGTACTTATTGATGGTACTCATCACCTAACCAACAAAAAAACTCAGAGGAAAAAAATCAGAGAATAAAGGACAGCGATGTGGATTGGTAACAAGAAAAACATGCCCGACCCGAATTTACCTTCCCAAAACTAGAATTCGGACAGTTGGAAGGAGGTCGAGTCATCCTCTTCTTTTGTGGGTCAAAGCCATTAATTGGCGGGGGATTTTATTATGCCGCCGAAGGGGCCCGAGTTCTGTTCATGGCCATGGAGTTGAAATGCTGAGGGAGAGAGGGAATTTTTCTAAGCTTTAATTTGGAAGCCTAGGCTATGTTCCTTCATTACTATTGGGAGCCTGAGTATATAAAAACACTACCTTATTGCTGACTATCTTTTGCACAGTTGTGCTTCACGAAGAAACTGCAATAGACTTCTAACAGGTTATATATATATATATATCCATTATGCTGTGCACATGGGTTGTTGGTTAGAATTTTATTTTTATTTTTTTGAATGATTCTCTGCACATATGGGGCTGTGTGTGTTTCTAATTGTATGATTATCTCTGTGGGAAGTAATGGGCAAGGAACGAGGAGAAAGACATGAGGAGACAGAACAAGAATCAAGAAAAGAGGTGGCTCAACTTGCTGTGAAGAAAGTGGTGCATACAGAGCTGAGGAATAGAAGCAACACCTCTGGAGTTTTCTGGTTCATCTGTGATCCAAATGGATCCAAAAATGCCCTCTAAGTCTTCATGAAACTTTTAAAAATTGTGCCCAAGGCCAAAATCCTTTAAAGGATCGAAAATATCAAAAGAGGGACACCCTTAGCCGGGCGGAGAAACACTATCGAGAGGCCCAAAACCCGTGAAAACAAAGTAAAAGGAGCTATCGGAGGTGGAACAGTGGGATACACAGTAGCCATCGGATCTAGCCAATCAATGGTCCAAAACCAATCGGCGGATCGCTATCGGTGGTGGCTATCAGCGCTATATCGCAAGAGGAACTTATAAAGCGATGCGATAGCGGTTGGTGGGGTCAAAAAGGACTGTCGATCAAGCACGCAGATCGACGACCCACGTTGCATCACCAGATCGTAATTGGCAGATCCACAGGAGCGGGGGTATGTGTATATACATATATGCGACCCGATGAGATTATGAGCCAAATTGCAGGGATTTTGAAGTCCGCCAAACACCATGTTTTAATGTATTTTCGCAGTTTCGTTTGTTAAATGAAATGCGAAGGGGAGAGCGCCGATGCGATAAGCCGGACCCGAAAGGGTACCTTAAGGCTATTACATATGATTTCAAGTCTGAGGGAAGAGCCTTTTCCAATGCATTTTCGCGATTTTAAATGTATTTACGAAACAGAGGGACAGAGCCATTGTGATAAGCAACAACGACCGATAGGCGGACCCGATAGGGGAATGAAGTGTATTGAAGGACTTTTGAAGTCCGACATATCATGTTTTTGGCAAATTTCTCTGTTAAAATGTATTTTCACTATAAAAACAGAGCACGGCCATTTCAGAGACCCGAGGCACTCTAGCGCTGCAGAATGGGTGGCCACCTCCTCTCCATGCGTTAAGCAATGATTGTATAATGCTGGAGAGGGATTCAAAGCGTTAAGAGGCCGGGGAGACTAAGAGTCGAGGACATGAAACGAACAGGCAGCGTGGTTGGCTTTAAAAGCCACAGACAGAGAAGCAAACGGGGAGGCAGTATTGCAAGCAAATGCGAGACAGAGTTAGCACAGAGATTGAGAGCTGTGAGGGAGTCTGTGTACTCATAGAGAACTTGAGGGATTCAAGTGAAGCTCTTGTAATTGAATCTGTTGTGTGTGAGGCTCAAATTGAGCTCACTATTGTAAAAACTCTGCTTGAAGACTTAATAGAGAGGCCACCACTGAAGGCTGGACCAAGAGATGTAGCCCAGGAGTATTTGGTGAACTCCTTATTAAATCTGTTGTGTTTTTATGTGTTTTGTCTATTGTAGTCTTTAACTGCTTCAAAGTCTATGTATTTCACAATCTAATCGATCCACTGCGCACATGAGTCTGTAATACCTTATTAATTATCTTAGATCTCATTATCAGATCAATTTGAAAGAATTATTTTGTTCTTAAAGCCCTGGAACTTGATTCAGAGGTGACTGGGTTGCAAGAAAGATCAATGTGCAACCTGGTGCAACCCGGTCTAAGGTTGGGTAGAGAAGGGTAGAGAAGCCTATTCTTGAACTCTGTTGCCCAGCTTTGCGTTGAGATAAGTATTTTCTTATGTCAATTGTACAGTGAGATTTAAACCTTGACTTGGTAACTGTTTGTTTATTTTATAGCAATTTGGGATTCTAGATTCTGGTTTGAGTTGTCTTGTGTTATTACTTCTATGATCACTATTTTAGTTGTGTGTTCATTGTGTAGAATAGCATAGACATTGTGGAGACTCGATAAATGCACAAGGGATTTTGTAGTTGGATGTTACAATTAACAGTGAAATTTTATAGAATGGGTTTATTCTCCGAATTTTAGATCACATATCTACTCTACACCCTTGAACCTGTTGCATTGGACTTGGGTCAATCTATTATAACTTGTTCATGTTCTACCTGGCTCATTTTTCTATGTAACTCAATGATAACTTGTTTATGTTTCTTCCTTTCTGTCCATCATGATTGGTGCTACGGTTTGGTATGTCCCACCCAATTTGTGGCCACTGTGTAATAGTAGAACTAGATATGGAGTGATTGGATAACCGTGGACGATGACAATGTATTTTATGGATCCCCAAATTTGGCCACCTCATTGTTAGCAGTTTCAGTAAGAAATCCCGCTGGAACTAATATGAATCAACTAGGTACCAGAAGGTCATTTCCTTGGCGGTAAAACTGAATTCTGTTGGTTGTGGTAGAGTTGAAGTCTTTTAATAGTGCTTTTGCTTTCATTTTCTGTTTCTATGTCAAGAAAGTACAGATGCACCAAAATGAATAGTGGTCTACAATTTCCATTTTCATGATCTGATGGGTGTGTTCAATGTTGTACGCATCAGCCAACCAATCGTGTATCTCTTAATGGTTAGTCGAAGCTACTCCCAGTTATCATGTGATTTCACTCTAGCTCTTCCTACATATCCGGCATTTCTGTTGTGGTTACAAGAGCAAATGGTTTGGGTTTAAACACCATTTGATATGCATGGATATATGACGATGTGTTTGTCTTGAACAACAGTTCCGGAAATCTTTTCTTTAAAGTTCATGTTTCTATTTTCCCATTCGGTATCTCCATATATTATTGTCAAAAATTTACAGGTTGGTGGGAATTTGATTGACACAAGGCATATCCATTTTAACATGGGGGCAGAGAGAGATGGGAACCTTGAACCTCTTCCAAGAGAGAAAAACGTCTTTACCAATTCACCACGAGGTAAATGAAGGCATTCCATAAATGTTATTCTTGAGCCTCATTTCATTTCCACATAGTACAACGTCTCTTTCTATATTCCTCTTGAATTTCATGATGGACTACTTTTACTTGCAAGGCATTCCATAAATGTTATTCTTGAGCCTCATTTCATTTTCACATAGTACAACGTCTCTTTCTATATTCCTCTTGAATTTCATGATGGACTACTTTTACTTGCACAATAGCATGTAGACCTTTTTATTTGAACTCATATTGTCCTGGAAAAATGAATATTCCTTGCCACTTGTACTCAAACTTAGTAGCCTCGGTGTTGTGCAGTTAGACTTCGAAATTTTTAAGGCCAGGTTACTTCTATGTTCATTAATCTTGATTCTTAACTGTGAGCTCAGAATTGCAACACATAAGAACGAGATACAAACTTATTAAGTGATGATTCATGAGGTAAGTCATTTGGAGTAGATGCAGTTGATGTCATACTTTATACTAGTAGAGATATTGCCTGAAAATATTTAGTGCAGACTCATCTAAATAAGTTGCATAAGTTCTTATTTTCTTAAACGAGAATTGCTTGATAATCAAGTTTCAATCAAAGAAAATATTTATCGACAACAACCATAGATGTCTGTAGATTATATAATATGTTTTACAAGTCACCTTCAAATATCAGTGGAAATGTGAAAAATTACACTAGAAAATGTCATCATTGAGGTTCTTTATATTCGATGTTGAATGCTTATACATAACATTTGGTGCTTTGGCATGTGCTTTCTAGATTGCAACGTAGTGTTGTCCATTAGTATTTTCTTGCACACAATGGAGTGTTGGAAATGACTTTTCCTACTAACCTTGTTTTTTTTTGTCATATAATATATAATGATCTGACTTTTAGAATCTGCTGGCCTGACTTTAGAATTTGTTGACTTTTTTTGGTAAAACATGTTGCCTTTCCAAGAAGTTTGACAGTGATATGACCACATTGCATTAAATTGGAATGCTTTAATAATGTAGTTTTACTTGGAATGATAATGATAAAAATGGCAATGTTTGTATTAATGAAAAAAAAACCCACTGGTCAGCTCTACGAAAGAGAGTCTGAACCAGGAGAATCTAGCTCTGCAGAACGCTCTACATTGTTCATGCACATTACACATTAAATAGAAAACATGGTTTTAGGGAAGTTAGAACAACATCCTAAGAAATAGAAACTAATTCATACCCTGAGGTTACGTGAACCAACTCTACCTATTCTAGGATATTCTCCATTATCTTCAACACTCCCCCTTAATGGAGAATGGGTTCAAATATATGCCTAACATCTCCCTAAACATATGAAACTTTACTTTTCCAAGGGGCTTAGTGAAAATGTCTGCAACATTATCACATGTATTACAATATTCCAAATGGATTTCTTTGGATTGCACTTTCTCCCTGACAAAGTGGAATTGAATATCAATATGTTTAGTGTTTTTGTGAAACACCGGATTGTTGGCCAGCTTGATTGAACTCTGAGTGTCGCATCTGATTGTTGTTGTGACTGTCTGCTCTTCCCCAACATCCTGGAGAAGTCTTCGCAACCAAACCGCCTCACACGTTGTTGCACACATCGCTTGATACTCTGCTTCTGCTAAGGACAAGAAGACTGTGTTCTACTTCTTGCTGCTCTATATGATCACCTTGGATCCAAGATTGAATGCATAACCTGTTATAGATCTATGATCATCTACATTTCCTACCCAATCTGAATCTGCAAATCCTATCAATCTAACATCAGAAGAGTTAGTGTAAATAATTCCATAATCCAGAGTACCTTGTAGATACCTCAAAACATTCTTCGTTGCATTCCAATGGCTTTCAAGTGGTTTAGACATAAATTGGCTTAGCACGATGACTGCATAAGCCAAATCAGGTCTAGTGGTAGTTAGGTAGATTAAACTCCCAACCAGCTGTCTGTAAAGTGTTGCATCCGTCGCTTTTGAGCCATCCTCACACTGTAATTTGATGTTCTGTTGCAATGGTACCGGTGCAGGCTTACACTGATCCATTCTAAACTTTTCTAACAGGATTTTGACATAATTTGCTTGAGATAGAAATGTTTGACCTGAATCTCTCCAAATCTCGAGACCTAAACAGTATCTGAGTTCACCAAGATGCTTCATCTCAAACATCTGTGACCTCTGTTGCTTGATTTCATCAATTAAATTTGTAGCATCACCTGTAATTAACAAATCATCTACATACAATGAAATCAACATTATACACCCTTGTTCATCTATCATGGTGTAAAGATTATGGTCATTCTTACTTCTATTATAGCCAGCTTGTAGAAAAAATGAATCAATTTTCTCATACCATGACTTGGGAGCTTGTTTTAGTCCATAAAGTGCTTTCTTCAATCTACAGACTAAATGTTATTTTCCTTTCTGGACAAACCCTTCCGGTTGCTCTAGATAAACCTCTTCTTTTAGTTCTCTATTCAAAAATGTAGACTTTACATCTAATTGGTGCATCATCCAATGTTTCTTAGTAGCTAAAGCAATTAACATTCTGATGGTGTTCAATTTAGCTACAGGGGCGAAGGTTTCTTCATAGACTATCCCTTCTTTTTGTGAGTACTCCTTTGCAACCAACCTAGCTTTCAATTTTTCTATAGTTCCATCTGCATTAATTTTCGATTTATATAACCATTTACAACCTATGGTCTGTTTTCCTCTAAGAAGTTCAACCAATTCCCAAGTGTTATTTCTGATTATTGAATCATATTCCTGTTCCATGGCTATTTTCCATTCACTACTTTCATTTGCTTCTTTATAACTAGACGGTTCAACCACATTCATCATACTAGTTATAAAAGCATTTTCCCTATATCTTGCAGGCATTTGAGCTTTCCTACCTGATCTCCTGAGTGGTGGGGTGGTGGTTTCAAATCTTATTTGATCATCATTTATTCCTTCCTCCTGCTGCTGCTATTGTTGTTCATCCTCTGCCTTTATTTGCTGCTAACCCTGATTGTTCTCTGCTTCTTCTTCCTCAAAGTAAGGAATGTCCCATCCATCATAGTGCTCATGAGGATCTTCATTATCATGCTCATGGAATTTAACATCTCTACTATCAAATATTTTGTGAGTAGATGGATTAAATAGTTTGTATGCTTTATATGACGAACAATACCCTATAAAAGTACATCTGATGGCTTTTGAGTCTAATTTTCTTCTATCTTCCTTTGGTATGTGGGCAAATGCTTTACATCCAAATATCCTTAAGTGTTTTATTGCAGGCTTATATCCATATAGTGCCTCAAAAGGAGTTTTAGATTCAAGACTTCTTGTAGGACTCCTATTTTTTAAATAAACCGCAGTATTCACTGCTTTAGCCCAAAAACCATTTGAAAGATTCTTACCTTTAAGCATACTTCTAGCACATTCCACTAGAGTTCTTTTCTTCCTTTCTGTTACTCCATTCTGCTATGGGGTATGGGGTACTGGGAACTGCTGTAAAATTCCATGATCTTTACAATACCTTATCAGCTCATCCTTCCTGTATTCTCCCCCTTGATCAGAGCGGAGAATTTTTATGTGTTTCCCTGTTTGTCTTTCAATCATATTTTTAAACTTCTTAAAGTATTCGAATGTATGACTCTTCTTACTTAAGAAATACACCCAAGAAAACTTCGTACAATCATCAATAAACAGTAAAAAATATAGTGCACCTCCTAAAGATTTTGTCTGCATGGGACCACAAAGGTCTGTGTGTACTAACTCCAGTATATCCCTCTGTTTCTTTTCTATTCTAACAGGGAACTCTTCTCTATGCATTTTTCCTAAAGTACAGGCATCACAATCATTATGTACTTGTTTTAGCATAGGAAGATCTCTTACCATTTCTTTCCTTTGTAGTAATAACAAATCATTGTAATTGATATGGCCGAATCTCTGATGCCAAACCTCTTCTGTAGTCAGGGTTGCTACTGTCAGTGCCCGAACCAGTGTAGGTCTCACATCCAACTTGTACAGTCCTCCTGTTCGAATTCCTGTAGCAATTGTCTTCATGCCATCTAGTAGATCTTTAATGTAGCAGTTAGATTTTAAAAATTCAACTTTCAAATCTTGATCTGTAATCATAGATACAGAAATCAAGTTCTTTGTTATTCCAGGCACATACATTACATTATAAATTTGTTTGATAATACCATCAGGTAGAATAACAGAAACTCTCCCACTCCCTTTGATTTGATGGCTTTTGTCATCACCTAGGCAAATCCGTGCGCCTTCATTGATCTATTTAAAATCCTCCAGCCAGTGCTTATTCCCTGTCATGTGTGTTGACACTCTAGAATCTACATACCAAATGTCTGCATCAACATTCTCATCACGATCTGCCATGAATAATCTTAAATTCTACACCTGATCACCATTCGCGAGATGACTTGCGTGTCTTTTCGGCTTCTGCTGTTCTTCATGATATTTATTTTTCCTACACTCCCTGGCAATGTTACACAATTTTCCACAATAAAAACATTTAGTTTCAGAGTAGTTTTTATTGGGATGCATACCTTGAGTCAGATTTGGCTGTTTATGTGAACTTGCTCCGTTTTGTTGTTGTGAACCTCCTTTCCCTTTGTAGAAGTTTTTCTTCGCCATCAATGCGAGATCAGCACTCTGGGGCTTTAGATTCGATCTCCTCTCTTCTTCCTGCATCAGTATACCTGTCAGCGCTTCAAAATGCGGGATATTTTCTCTGGCATTGATCCCAATGATGAACATTCGATAATCATCAGTGACACCATTCATTGTAATGATTACAAGATCTGTATCGTCCATTGTATGACCAATATCTGATAATTTGGTTTTCAGATCCTTGATCCTTGCTATGAATGAAGCAATTGTTTCATTCTCCTCCATCTTCATGGGTAGGATCTTACTCTTGAGAAACAAAAGACAGTTTGAATTCTTGATCTCGTATAACTCCTTCAGGATTTCCCAGATCTCGTTAGTTGAATTACCTTCTCTGATGTGCGGTATAATGCAGTCTTTCACTGACATCTTTAACATTATCCTTGCTCTGCTTGCTCATTTCTCCCAATCTGGGACTGTTGCTGATCCATCCGCGGGCTTCAGCTCATCCCCATTCACAATCGTCCAAGCACTTTGCACTTCTAGCAAAGTCTGCATCTCAAACTTCCAATTTGCATAATTGGAACCATCAAGCTTGTTATGCTCGTTCATGCATGCTTCAAAAATATTGTTATTTATCTTGGCGATTTAGAAAGAAAAAAATTCGACAGGTAAAGATGTTAAATTTACCCCAGATCTATGACAGAGACAGATCAATGTTCTTCAATGTTATTCGATCTCGCAGCACACGCGCGGATCACCGTGGCTTTCTTCTCAGCCTTCAGACAACCTCCTATTGTCAGTTACAACCTTGTTATTGGCTTCTCCACGCATCTTCTCTGACACCGACAGCCTTGTTCTTGGCTTCCTCACGCAACCACAGCCTTGTTCTTGGCTAACACGATCGTCGCAGAAGTCCCTGTTTTTTCTGCGACATCGTCGCAGGTGTACACATCTTTTCTGCACCGAACTGCGACGAAAATTTTGCGCGAAGTGCTACAGTGCCCTCCTCGCAGAGGTACACATATTTCTAGCGACGATTTCGGAATCGTCGCAGTTATCTGCCTTAGAACTGTGATGATCTCGATTCAAAGAACCACCCACCAGCCAGCATACAGGTTCCTCAGCCCTGACGCTCTGATACCATGATAAAAATGGCAATGTTTGTATTAATGAAAATAAAACTCACTAGTCAGCTCTACGAAAGAGAAACTGAACCAGGAGAGTTTGGCTCTGCAGAATGCTCTACATTGTTCATGCACATTACACATTAAATAGAAAACACGGTTTTAGAGAAGTTAGATCAACATCCTAAGAAATAGAAACTAATTCCTATCATGAGGTTACGTGAACCAACTCTACCTATTCTAGGATATTCTCCATTATCTTCAACAAATAACATAATGGTCAAGCAAATAGTGAAAAGTATAATAATCGTAATTGCATTTGTGATGGCTTTGAATAGTAACTATAAATTATGAGAAACGAATAATCTTTTGCATGTGTCTGCACTATTGAGCATTTTGAAGACTTGAATATGATTCTAAATAAAGGTCTGTGCTAAGTTGCACTAAAGCAAACCTGGAGATGGGGAAATGGACATGGAGAATTTTCAAAAAAGGCTAGATACAATATATGGAGTGGATATTTTCTTTTGCATGTTTAGGATGTCCAGCATTACAAATTAGAATCAATACAACTTGTATTGCTGATCTCCCAAGAAAGATTAGGATAAAAACTCAGATTTTTTTTTATGTTTTGTCATTTTTTTAGGCCGAGATGTGGGGTTGTTTTTGGCTGGATACATTTCCTAACATGGGCGAGCTGTGCTAGAAATGGCCGTCAGCCCAAAAATGCCATTTCCAGAATCTGAGGCATCTGCGAACTGTTTCACGCTATTTTTTCCCATATTTCTCCTCTGTTTCGGTCTTCAAAACGTTGAAGGGTGTATCACACTTCTGGTAGACATTTCCAGTAACAGTGTCTGTGAGTATTTGTGGTCCTGTTTATCTTACTTTATAAGTGTGTATCACGATTCCATTATGTGCTTAATATCATTCCATGATGCAAGTGCTTATTGTCATTCAATCATCCACATACTTGCGAGAGAATAAATGGAAATCTCGAGGAGCCATACTTTTCTTGCTAGTGTAGGAACCTTGACTAATATATATATATCAAGGAATCATTCTGATGATAATGGGAGTTATGTTTTAGGTCACTATGAAACACAGTGTCCCATAATTCAATCAAATATGGGGGACTCTTTTTGACATTGTTGTAACTTGTGACTATCGTCTTTGTATGTATGATCATATAATCCTCCTATCCTGTTTTTTTAAGAAGTCTATGCTTGATGTCTAGTTCTGACCTAGTTAATTATATCCTAAACAGTGATATTTTCTTTATTTCCATGCCTTTATAGGAAATGGTTAATGAATATTCAATTCAAAGATTTTTCCCTCTTCCAATTTAGTGTCATTTATTTCCAACCAACCCTATTTTTATTATCCAATAAGTGTTCTTTAGATTTTGGGTTTCTCTTATGAGATTCTTCTCCATATTCCCCAAGAGTTTTCCACCATATCACGACTTTTAGGGGTGAAGTTTGTTCATATTTTGGAGAGACCCACTTATGCATGATTAAGTTCTTTCAGTTGTTGAATTTATGCTCTGCTTGTGCGGGTGAATCTATTCATTAGATACCAATGGCTCGGAATGTGACTTTGGCAACTGAAAGATGCCTTATATATATCTATATATGTTCTTGTAGAGTTGAGTGGTTGCATAGGTTTAGCCCCACCTTATATAATTGGGCTCTTTTCCTCTCATAGAAATAGAGGAAGGAGAGAGTCCTTTGACTTGATAATATTGTTTTAGAGGTGTGTAGTGTAGTGAAGTTGTTGCTTTTCTCTGTGTACTTTTCATCACATTATCTGTCTGTCTTATAGTGTTAGGTAGGGTTGGTATTTGATTCTAAAGGAGGCAAGGAAGTTAGCCTTGGTGATAAACCCTAAAGGATAAGAAAGCATTGTTCTTTTAGTTTTTATGAGAGAATAACATTAGTGTATTGATAAAGAGACATCTTGGACACTTCTGGGAGACAAAGTGTTGAAGTCCAAGAGAACTTGTTGGTGTTGATGTTAACAAAGAAAACTTCAAGCCAATCCCAAAAAAAGATAAATAAGTAACTAAACTGTTCTCTAACCACACAATGAGTCTTGGGTTAACATCCTGAAGGCAAAACAATATAGAATTAGTTAAGAGCACAACAAAATTACTCTATTCTAGAGCATCAACATGCCAACTTATCGGACTTGAACATGGGTCAGGAGGATAACAACTATTTTATCCAAATACCTAAGCTAAATTCAATTAACAATTTATATATATAGTTAGTTAAAATTAACATAGTTAGTTGAAATTAGCTTTTATATACATATATATAAACTAGTTAAATTTGAAAATAGATATTCTATTTTTAATATATACCGTGATTAGATCTCATTTTCATATTAAAATTAATATTAATCAAATTTTATTTTATTTTATTTTAAAATAATATCGAATCCACTTAAAATTTATTTTAAAATAATATCGAATCCACTTAAAATTTGAACTATTTTCGTTTTTCCAGTATTAAATTTTACTTATTTTAAATCAATCTAAAAATTATTCAAAAACGATTGGAATTTCTGATTTAAGAAAAAATAGACTTCCTCAACCATCAGAATCCACGCATAAGAAAAGTGTTATTTTTAGATGGATTGGAATTACCGATTTAAGAAAAAATAGACTTCGTCAGCCATTAGAATCCACGCATAGGAAAACTGCTATGCCAGTTTTTGGCAAGTGTTTTTTTCAGAAGGAAAAAATCGGCATATTATATATTGAGAAAGATATATTGATCGATTACATTGTGGATCATATGCATTGGAGACGCATATGTATTTAATAACTGATAGTATAACAGAATGTGCCTGATACATAGACTGCACATGGGGCGACATGGAGCATATGCTTGGAGACGCATATGTATTTGGTAACTGATAGTATAACAGAATGAGCCTGATATAGACTGCACATGGGACGACATGGATCATATGCTTGGAGAGGCGCATATGTGTATGATAACTGTTAGAAAACGCTGAGAAAAAAGAGCATAAAGCCGACGTGAAGTCAGAAGGATATAAAGCGTCTGCAGCAGCAGAAAACGTGAAGGAGCATTATACAAAAACTATAACCGCCATATAGATGGCATGTTTGAGACATATACAGATGTGCAGAAACCTGTGCATGCATGGGCAAGAAGCGGCGGTCAGTCAGCCTGTGGGGGTATTGATCCCATGATAAGGGGCAGAATAGAGAGCAAAGGCAGGCAGGAGGCCTGAAAGATGCATCTGTTGCGCCATGTCCAAATATTCCAGCAAGTGAGGCAGAAAAGAGCTTGTCTGTGGGAGCTTTGGTCCGCCCACCATAAAAAGGCATCCTGAACGGAGGAGAAAGAACAGAGGGGAAAACTGAGATGAGTGGAGAGATCAAACCAGATTGCTTGAGCAGCAGGGCATTGAAGAAACATATGTAAGTTGGATTCATTCTCCAGGAGGCAGAGTACACATCTGCCAGGCCCGTACCATCCTTTCCTCTGTAAAACATCCCAGGAGAGGTTTTTGTCGAAGAAGAGAAGCCAAGAGAAAAGGATGGCTTTTAGAGGGCAAGGGGCCTTCCAGAGCTTAGCAGGAAAGAAGGAGGGGAGAGGGGGGAGATCAGCAATGGAGGAGCAGTATATTTTTCTGACAGAGACATGATGGATATTGGAGTCAGTGGACCAGATAAGGGAGTCTGTGTTGCCGAGTTGGACAATCCCCTGGTGAGAGAAATGGGAGGTGAATGATAGCCATAGGGGGCGGAGAGGGGGAGGGATGGCGAGTTGGAGGTCAGATTTCCAAATGGGATTAAGGGATGACCAGGAGTCAATGAGGGAGTTCCACGTGAATAAGCCTCTGGAGTGGAAGAAGAGGAGGAGAGAAGGGGGATCATAGATTCCAGGTTGTAGAGGGTGGGGTCATAGCCAATAAGGATAGAGGATCCAGTAGAAAGAGTCCATTTGAGGTGTTTCCTGAAGAAGGGGAGAACCTTTTTGAAACAGAGCCAGATGGGGGAACCTGAGTCAATGTATCATGTTTGTCGATTACGAAGATTCGATGCTATAGGTTAGTATTTTCTGTCTTTAATGGATGTTTGTTTATGCATGTATCATTTTGCGTTGGAGTTGTCTATAATGTGATTTTTTGGAGATTTCAGTGACGGAATCCGGCGGAAGAAATTGAGGTTAAATCTTGATTTCTTGCAGTTAAAATGGTTTTTTAACTACATATTTGGATTCAGCACCCTGAAAAACCCCTGGGACGCTTTGATTGTGCAGAAACTAGCTATCAAACTTGCGATTCCAATAAATTGCTGCCGGATTTTGACCGAAAAAGCTTCCAAAAAGTCTCATTATAGACAACTGCTTTTGGGTTACTGGTTAAGGAGTATGTTATAATTTTAAGTTTGTCGATAAATGTTATCTTGGGTGGTTAGGAAGGTTTAATAATAACCTCTTCATTTGAATTCTAATTGCTATTGCAACATGATTGTTGACATCAGATGTTGTAACCATATGTAAAATGATGTAATGATGGGACTTATGATCCACGCTTTCTCTAGAGGTCGAATAATAAAACCCCCTTAAAAAATGTTATAATTTTAAGTTTATAATTTATAAATTAATTAATGTGTGGGTGTGGAGGAGAATTACATGTAGACATAAATATTATGTTATAAAAAGTTTAAGCTCCATTAATTGTCATAAAATTTTGAAAATATTTTTTCTCATTCAACATTAAAATCAGTTCTAATTTAAATTTAATTTATATAAAAAGAAAATTATAACTAGTTTTAATGAGACCGAAGTTACAGACACTTAAAGTTGTCAGATGCACTCAATTGGACAAATGAAATTCAATTGTTATTTCTTACTCTCAATATTAACAAGAAGAGTGATTTTTAAGAGATGGTTTAATTATGTTTTATTTTTTGTTATATAAAATATTATTTTTAATTTATAAATAGATTTAATTTCTTAAGAATTATTTACAAACTAAAATTATATAAACTATACCATTTAAAATTACGATTTCAATAATACCATATCAGATACTAAAATTCTAAAAATTTAAATGCAAACATTTTTAACTAGAATTTTTATTAGTTTGATCTTTCCCTGACTATTTCTGAGGTGAGTTGCTCATTAATAATTCTCTTTTTCAAAGGTAAGTTGTAACAATAGGGTTACTCAAATGATGCAACAGATAAATATATTCTCCACTTACCTTATTACTGTGACCTTTCTCTTTAGGAAAAAAAAAGGAAAGAGAGATTACTCTTATTTTTTAATTGAAAATTATGTTTCAAGATTATTTATGTGTGGAGAGAAGCTTTTTCCATAGTTTTAAAAAGAATCTTATAAATAAGGTAGCATTGATATTTGTTGCACAGAGATGTTGTCCCATAAATGTTATGAGCACATCCCTTTTCATTACCAAAGATGCCATGACTACGATCATCTCTACAGAAATTGCCCTCTTCTTGGCACAAACACCAAACCTGATATTGTTCCCTCCTCAGATATCAATGGATTCACAAAAGTTGGAGGCAAGCACAAGGGTTCCAAAAACCCTCCCCCACAACCAACTCGCCGAGGGAAGCAATCGCCAACTAGTAAATGTTTCGACCCCCTCTCCTCAGAAAATCAAGACCCCTCTTCGACCTTGCCATCCCCAGAAGTCAAAATCTCTGATTCTAATATGCCTCTGCTCAATTCTATTGAGCCGCACCCTTCTTCCTTTGAGCCCTCGAACCCCTCCCGCCTCCCCTTCCCACCCCTCTTCCCCCACCTCAGTTTATCATGGAAAGTGTCCATGGCCACTCCAAAAATCTCAATGAGGATATGGATTTGGACTCTTTTGACCTTCAGGAAATAGTTAATGCTTGGAAATGCAAGGATCCTAGTACCCCATTGGAGCACCAAGTTAAGGTCCTAGGCAGAGCCTATCTCAAATCCCGTCAATCTACTCCAAAATCTTCATCAGGTCAATCCAATATGGGAACGATAGGAGTCCAATCCTAGCTAATGAAGGAGACAACAAAACCTCATAGTAAATAAAGAAAAAAGACAGGAAAAGTAATCAACATATCTTGGAGGAATTGGGAGATATTATGGTCATTTCAAAGTGAATCAAATTGGTCTCAAAGGTTTACTCCAACACCAATGCACCCCGAACATGAAGTTCATCTCATGGAATATTAGAGGCCGCAATTGTAAAGTAAAATAGAGGTTCCTTAAGAAAAAATGGCACTCTAAAAACCCTATCTTCATGATGATTTATGAAACCAAATATTATAGTGATGTAAGTACTAAAATAACCAGTACATGGGGTAGATAGTGTAAGTTGGTAGCAATCGATGGCTACGGTCAATTAGACAGCCTTGCCATAGCTTGGAATGCCCATGAAGTTCTCATACTAAATGTGTTTACGACATTCTGAATCCTCATTATCGAATTCCAACTCATCAAATCCGCTGAGACATGCTACCTGTAAAACGTCTACAAACCAACCCTTCCCAAGGACAAACACCTTTTCCTCCACTCAATTACCAGCACTTATAATCTACTATCGCCCTCTCCCTAGATCCTAGGTGGATACTTCAATTTGATAACATCCCTGGAAGAAAAGAGAGGTGGTATAAGAGGACTGGATATTGGTTCTATTCAGTTTCTGGAAATAACGACGACCTCTCCCCTGGTCAATATGAACCTTATAAATGGCACCTGTAATTGGAGTAATCAGAGAGGAGGTTCCCCACAAGTGGCCTCTGAGTTGGATCGATTCCTAGTTTCAGAATCAATCATGACTTGGGACATCTCCCTGGAAGCATCCATTCTCCACAGTCATGGCTTTGATCGTTGGTCTATATGCCTTAACATTGACATCAAAACTTGTCCCAAATAGTGTTGATAATATTGGTATCGACAAAATATCGACGAGGGTCTTGAAAACATTTTTGGCAATATTGGTGAAAATATCGAAAAAAAATGGTAAACATAAAAAACTGATAATATATTGATTTTTTTTTTCTTCAGATTTTTACACATATAAGCAATAACAACATGAAATAAACACGTTGGCACATAAATATGAATAGACCATTGATATATATGATGTAGTGGATGTAAAGTAAAAATGATACATCAAAGGCAATACCAAATCCTGTTGATCCTTGATAATTATCCAATCAAGAAGTCAAATGTGGAGAACAAATACAAAATAACACCACATATATAAAAGTAGCTCATCGTCATGAGTTATATGTAGCAAAAAAAATAAAACTAGTTGCGAGCTATCAGAGATCAGTGCCCTCTCCCCCTTTTATGAGAAAACATGACGGGTTGTTTGTCAGGCCTGTCCCTAGCAGTAGAAGGCCCTAAAACTACACCTAATGTCAAATAATGACTGTTGGGTATGGATTTGTGCTCCCCTATATCTGTAGTAGATGGTGCTAACGTTGATGCTCCCACAGTCTCCTCCTCCTCTTATTGCTACTCCTCCTCCAATTCCTCCTCTTACTGCCCCTGTATTAATGGTTCCTCCTCTAACCATGTAGGTGACTCCTCTAAGATGGGCACCTCAAACTAGACAATACATCAATATTGTCCAAGGAAATGGCATATATATCCATTGGTTTCTTTATTTTCTTCACTCGAAGTTAGAGATTGTAATGCATACACTAAAACATTGAGGCGTGAGAACTCCAACCTGTAAGAGTGTCAAAAAAACTAATGAGTCTTGACTCTTGACACTTGAGGGTCATAAATTAAAATTACAATAAATGTAATTACTCAGTTGAAGGTTGAAGCTCAAAGTTATACCTATTGTACTTTTTTGAGTGTATTTTCTCAAATACACTCAATTGCAATCACACCCTGAAGAGCTACAGGTTTGGCTTAGGATTCTTATGGCCAATTTATGCAAATTTGATGCCCTTGCACCATAGCTTCGCCACCAAATATCTACAACAAAGTAAAGAAGGAAAAAAGTTAAAAACTTAAAACATAATTAAACTTTCAAATAAAACATAATTGAATTTACAAAATCCACTGTTGCGGGGGAGCGCCCTCCCCCCCCCCCAATCCCGCTCCCAATCCGCGCTCCGAGCGGGAGCAACTCGGGAGCAGGTCGGGAGCACTCCCTAAAAAAATTTTCACTCCCTACCTTTTCGGGAGTGATTTTGGGAGCGTTTTGCCTTTTTTGCAATTTTTTTTTTGTAGTAATGTTTGAAATGCAATTTTTTTTTAAAGAAACAAATAATTTTTTAGTGGGGAAGCTTAATGATCAAGTCTAGGCCCTAGTATTGATATGCTATTCATGGTAATGTTAAATTCTTAAAGTAAAAGTGACATTCTCCTTAACATTCATTTTCATCATTTTACTTAAATTTTTAACATTACCATGAAATGACTTAGGATGTTTGAGAGTGGTTCTGGCCTCATTGGATTTCATATGGAGAAAGTAGAATTTTAGATTTCATTCAAAATCCAACAAACTTATCAGTTTTTCAGGATTTCAGGATTGGGGGATTGCAATGTTTTCATTGAATTTTGTCATGTATTAGGGTATGGAATTCGTATTTAATCAAGAGCACCATTCCCTCTATGTACCTTGATGTTAGTAACATTGGTTGTCGAACTCCTCTATCATGACCCTCCTAAAAATGTACGCATCACTCAAACAAAATCTTGACATGACATGCTATGTTTGTTCTATCTTATGTTAATGCTTAGAGGGTGATATTAATGACAAAGATCCCTATACAGATACAGAGGTAATGACAAAGATACCTCTGGATATTAATGCTTAGAGGGTGATATTAATGACAAAGATCCTGATTTTCCAACAAGACTAAAAAATTAGACATTTCTTGTGGTGGCAAGAGG
This sequence comes from Pinus tabuliformis, assembly GCA_031772625.1. NCBI lineage: Eukaryota > Viridiplantae > Streptophyta > Pinopsida > Pinales > Pinaceae > Pinus > Pinus tabuliformis. Next base: position 645,911,209 of record CM062813.1, read on the forward strand.
CCCAAGCATAAGAAATAGATAATAGATTTACTTCTCTTTTCTAGTTTCTAGTAGCTTTTATAACTATTGACTCTTTCATATTTATTTTGATATTTTTTTAAACAATATATGACAATTTAAGTTTGAAGTTGGCAATTATAACTCATTAGTAATGAATTATGAATATGATGCTTCATGAAAGTTGAAAGTTGTTTCATTTCATTTCATTTTATAACATTTCATTTCATGTTAGATATTATTTGTTGTAATGGTTACACTTAGCTTACAAGTACAACTTTGGTGATCAATGATGATAAATGTTATATATTGAATTGTGAAAGCTTGAAACTTTAAGATTGATGAATCATGAGACTCAATATGTTGTATGTTACTATGTTACTAACTTGTGGACGTGGTTGATGAAGATTATAACTTCTAGATGATTGTTGTTGTATGGTTCAATCTATGTTTTTTTTATATCTAATTCATTATTCTACATGTTTTTGTTGACATATATGTATAAAAATATATATATATATATATATATATATATATATATATATATATATATATATATATATATATATATATATAAAACGCTCCGGGATTCGCTCCCAAATCAGGAGCTTCTGAAAATGTCGCTCCCGCTCCCGTTTTCGCTACCGCTCCCCACTTTCGCTCCCGCTCCCAAGTAACACTAGAAAAATCTATAATTATAAATCAGTGAATTCTAAATTGAAAATTATAATGAGTCATGACTTGTCTCTTACGTGGCATGAAGAGGGTCCTTTCCCAAATAGTATCATCAAAGCCAAATAGGCCAAAACAATCTCGATAAAACTGTATCTCGCAATTCACTTTGTTGTGAAGCTCGGGATTAGGTACCATCCTATGAATACATGAATGGAGCCATTTCGTCACCTTGCCATCAAAATCAAAGTCGAATTTGTATGAAAATGTCAGATTGATAAAGAGTGTTGTTGCATGAATGGGTTGATGAAGCATTCGTATCCATCGACTATCAATCACATCACATAATGTCATCTGCCTATTAAGCCCAACAGAACCCTTGTCTGCATAATAAGCACAAATGGTCTCCTTGGCCCTATCCATGGCCTCATACAAATAAGCCATTAGCCATTGTAGGATTCTCCCCATATACTAATCTCAAAACCTTTACTATAGGTTCACTAACTGAGCACACTTCTTCTACTCCTTGCCAAAATGTGTCACTGTGCACCATTTTTGCAATGGATATCCCATCCTATATCTTGTTGTATCTACAATCATGCTACTCATAAGAGGCAAACCTTTGCTTCAACTCAAACTAGCATCGAAGCAAAGACTAAAGAGTAATAAAGTTGGTGGAAAACGTGTGATTGCAGGACACTGCAACTCCCTGTTTCTAGTGTATTTCCTCATGGGGCTAAGAACAAAAGCATGGTTATATATAAAATTTGGGATTCTCCTATCCATATCAATAACCTTCTTGATGAAGGAGAGTTTCCCCATATCCTCAAGCAACAAATCGATATAATGTGTTGCACATGGAGTCTAGAACAATGTGTAGTGTCTCTCCATAAGCATCTTGTCAGCAACCACATAATTAGTTGCATTATCTGTTATGACTTGCACCACATTTTGCACACCAATATCTCGAACGAACCCATCTAACACTCACATATCAATACTACATCTTTTATATGCGTTGATGTATCCAATGGTTTAATAAACATGGTACATTTAGGACAATGTACTAAGAAATTTAGAAGGGTCCTACTCTTCCTATCTGTCTAACCATCAAACATCATTGTGCATTTAGACACCTCCCATGTCTGCTTCAACTCCGTAATCTAGAGTTGATGTCTTGCCTTTTTGCTTGAAGGATTGGCCTCCACAACTTCTCATATGTAGCACATTTGTACCCTAGGCCCACAATAGCAATAACATCACACATTAGCTGCCAAAATGGATTGTTTCTAGTGATGCTGAGAGGTAAATCACTCCAGAAAAGACACCTCCCCATAACTTTATTTGCTTCTTGCTTCTCCTTTTTTTAACCACTCATTTTATGGAAGGTTGTGCTCCATGTCCGGTTCGTGGAAAAAAAGGATGACCAATTCACAATAACATCAACATGTGACGCTATAGAGCTCCTCCAACTACCCCCGACTTCAAACTCGGAAGAAGATATCCCAAAAAATCTACCTGCATGTTCAGCCTTGTTTCTTTCCGCCTCTTCTTTCTTTCTGTCTTTTTCATCCATTGTTTCAAGAACTTTTTGTATAAGCTCTGCACTAGAAACAATACAAAGCCCAACATCATGTCCAGGGAGTCTAGCTAGATTGTATTTCAATAGCGTAACCCCTCTTGTCATATTGGTCCCACACAATTTGCATGATAAATATGTTCGATTTGTCCCACCATCAGGTTCCCTATACTCCCAAAACTGTCCAAGGGTTTTGGCATATTTGTAGTGGATTAATGGATAGTGTCAAAACTCAAACCTAGGGCACCAAAATAGTTAAAAAATTGGCATTAAACCCCCATACACAAAAAAATACAGGCACCTCATTTAAAAGAAAAACAAATTACTACATTATTTGCAATGAAAAATGGCAATAAGAGGGTGCATAAGAAAGTTAAAGAAAAAATTGGAGCTTGTTGTCCAAATATGGAGAAAACCCTTGCATTGGCTCATGGGTATGAAAATCACAGAAAACGAAAAAAATAAATAAAGAAGCAAAATGTTGATAGGAAAATAGGCAAGCAAGCATAAGCCTAAATCTATAAAATAATCATTAATATAGGAGTTAAGAACATACATCGTAATGGAAGAAATGAAGTTTGTCTCACTGATCCTAAATCTTTGATCCACAAAAAAAAAAAATGGTTGGTGATGATAATGATTGTTTGATCCTCAATCGCTTCTTGAAAACCACCACAAAGCTCTTTCCCTTCCTTCTCCGAGACTAACAAAGAAAAATGAGTAAATAAAACTCATATTTTGGTTTTGTAGCCGCAACCTAGCTTGACCAGGGATAAATTCCATCGTAGCGCGATATTTTGTTGAGATATTGTCTATACTTCGAAAATAACGTGATATTTTCAAAGTGTAAAATATCGTGATATTTACAAATATTGTTGATATCTCGACGATATTATCAACACTAGTCCCAAGAATAGACCCTTCCCTCTGGAAAAGTTTGGGTTTCAACATCCAGACTTCCAAGCCAACATAAGGACTTGGTGGGAAGAACATGCAACTTTGGAAGGGACAACAATGTACAAAATCCAACAAAAACTCGGGTACATCAAATGGTAGCTCAAAGGCTGGCACAAATCAAAATTTTGCAACATTTTGGAGGAAAATAAAAGAATAGAAAAGCAAATGGAAAATATATAATAGGAGTCCATCCTCCATGGTAGATAGAAGACACTAATTAAAGAAGAGGTTGCCACTCTTACCCAAATCGAAGAATGTCGAAAGTAATAAGAACTACTATGGAAACAAAAATCAAGGATAAAATAGCTCAGAGCATGGCATTCTTCCACAAATCCATGCTACAACATCACCATCACAATCAGATTTCTTCCCTTAAGAATCATGGAGTCAAATTGCAAGAGCACCAAGATATAGCGCAAGAGCTAAATTGATACTATCAAGATCTTCTAGTATAATCCATTTCCAATAGAAAACAAGCAATCCAAGAAATTATCAAACATATCCCTTCCTTGGTAACGCGAGAAAAAACGAGGTTCTATTCAGGGAAATATCCTTTAAAGAAGTGGAAGAAACAATCAAAGTGATGCCCTATAAGAAAGCCCCCACTCGAGATGAATTCACGATAAAGTTTTTCTAAATTTATTGGTTTATAGTGGCCCAAGGCGTTTTGACAAGCGGTGGAAGAATCTAGACAAACGAAATCCATTCTAAAATCCTTAGATGCCACCTTACTCACATTGGTGTCAAAGAAAGACAAGGTGGAGGATCCCAATGGATACATGTTCATTTCCTTATGTAATGTCATATACAAAGTTATTACCAAAATCATAGCCAACATGCTTAAACCTGTCCTTACACAACACATTTCGTTGGAGCAAACATGTTATGTCGAAGGACACCAAATCCTAGATGGCATCGTGGTTTCCCATAAAACTATCCACTCTCTGAAACTCTCCTAGAAACCTGACATGCTGCTCAAAGTTAGATCTCTTTAAAGCCTTCGAGAAGTTCAATTGGAAGTATCTCTTCCACGTTCTTAGGGCCTTTGGATTTTACCAAGAATGGATTGAATGGAGCAATAGCATGATCTCATCAGATTTCTTCTCTATCCTCGTAAATGGGGATCCCCTACCAATCCATTCAAAGCTTCACAAATCATTCGTCAAGGAGATCCGCTTTCACCTTTCCTCTTCATATTACCAGTGGAGGGGTTTAGAAGAACCCTCAAAGCAATGACAACTAAGAACAAAATCAAGGGGCCATAATTATTTGGATCATATTTTCCATTAACTCATAAACAATTTGTTAATGACACAATGAGCATGGGCACCGCTACCATCCATGAGGCAAGGAACTTCATGCAAATTCTGGATGAATTATCCCAAGCTTCAGGTATGGAAATTAATAAAACCAAATATCAAGTATTATTTTTTAATACTCAACTTTCTATTCATAGACATATAGAAATAATCCTTGGGTTTTGTTACCGCTCAAACTAGTAGGGGACCTAAGGAGAGTCCCTAAAGGGCAAATGTTAGGCCAAGGGCAACAAATGGAGTCTTAGCCCACTGTCACCTCAACTAAGGCTCTCTTCTATTTACGAATTTCACTGATGGGAGGAAACCCGGTATGTGTGGAGTCACTAATGAAGGATAATTCAATGGATATGAGTGACCCAAATAACCCTTTCCCATAATTTGAAGGATAAAGATTGCTTTCTTTGTAAGCAAGCTACTAGGTAATCTAGGGAAATGAAGAGAGGACTTGAGGGTTAGGTTTATGGGAAAAGACTTGTTAAGGAGTTTCCCGATCCCTAAAATCCTTGTTAGAATTGGTATCCTGGATGGTTCTTGAAGAATGGTGTTTCAAAGAGGTGGGACCACACGGGGCTAAGTCGAACCAGTCTAGGGTATGAGGAAGGAATGTAGCAACCAATGATATTATTACCCTAGACAAGGTGGACATATGATCAAAGAAAATATAATTACTCAAAGATGTTGGGTTGACCTTGGGAAGTGCTAGCCTTGGGGATGGCAGGTCAAGTTTTGGTCTTGAAGCTAGGCCGTGGATTTTCTCCCAACTCCACCGTCAAAATGTCTTAAAATTTGGACGAGGGATAGAGGAAAGACCAATGCAGCAGACCTTAGGAGATCCAAATTTTTTAGTGGTGAACTTGTCGGGAAGTTGATGCCCTAGGCACCTCAATGTGGCTAGACTTGGGGGAAGTTGAAAGAATATGAGTTTTGGTGACCACCCTTAGTAGATCAGTGCCTTAATCCTTGGGAGAATGGAGTCTATGTTGATTATGTGTAATATTTCTTGGTTCCCAATCAAGGAGGCCTCAAAATTACTTCACAAACCCTCTGGGTCAAGTGAAAGAAATCTTGAAACTTTTATACTTTAAATGCACTAGAGGAATGGCTTATAAAGGTCAAATTTTCCCCCTAGGAGATTTCACTCACACTACATGGCCCATACATGGAGAGAACGTTATAATAGAGACAATTCCACAATATTAAGCAATAATCTGCATGCAATAATTAGCCCTAAAACAACAAAAATCTCAATCCAATATATATGACAAAAAGTAAGAAGAATAACATCAAAATTTTGTATCCAACCATTCACAAATGACAATAGAAAAGCTCCAAGAGAAGATAGACCAACAAACATACATCAAAAGTCATACATAAAAGCTCCAATTCATCCTCCAGAAAAAGTGCGAAATTCTCTAAACAAGAGAGAGATCCAATCCAAAGTGATGATGAGCAAATGAGCTCATCTCACTTGTATTTAAACATAATTTAGGAGTTCGAATTAGCCTCCTTGGCCTACATTAGACCCAAAAATAAAATAATGTGCTAATAATACAACTTTCGGTGACAAGCCCACCAAACTAGCTCATAAAAAAAAAGTAAGCCTCTCAAGAGGTCAAATACTAATCTATGCATGTCATAAGGCCCCCTAAGAGGCCTAATGAGGTCCATGGGTGCCACAATGAAGAATATGACCCCCAAAAGTAGTGGACAAGGGGTCAACCCCTTGTAATAACCCGTGGTGCTCCAAATGACCTGTGGGGGCACACAAGCGTCCTCATGGGTCTCCAAACAAATCTAAAATGCCCGTGGTTCACCTGCAAGGGCTAAGATGATAATGTAGGTGATGCCACATCATCGTATAAGTCTTGGATCATCTTCCAAGTGTATGGTGTAGATCTGGGGCCAACTGGGCATGATAGATTAGGTGCATCTTCCTCGTCCAATAAGTGAACCACGAGCAATCTCTGAATGGATGTGGGGATCCATGGAGTGCAATTTGTTGTTGTGGAGGCCCATGGCTCTCAACGCTCACCTTACATGTGCCGATGTAGCCCTCTGGAAGATTAGGACCCCATACAGGGAGACCAAACCCAAATGGAAACTATCTGCAATCCTATATAAGATCCAATGCGTCCCCTAGCCTTCTAGTACAAGCAACGTAAACTTTGAAACGAGAACTATAAACTCAAAACGAGAACTCTAGCCAAAAAACCCTAAAAAAAAAGAAAAATCAACATGAAAGTGAAAAGTGTTGATGCTGGAACGTTTTTTTTTCTAGAGTAAATTTTCAACATGTTTTAAAAATGGTAGTTTGTGCAACAAACACAAGTGTTGATGCGCTGATGTTGAAATAACCTTTGTTTTTTTTAGGATAAATTTTCAACATTTTGAAATAATGGCATAAAAGATTTTATCAAGATCTGAAAAACATTAAAATTTCAAAAGAATATTGAAAACATAATTTAAAAATAAAAACAAAAAAAACAAAAAATAATTAAAAAATAATAAAAAGTAAATAAAAATATAAATTAAAAAAAAATGACAAAAAAAATCAAATATATAAAAAAGAAAAAAAAATCAAACATAAAAATGTAAAAAAACAAAAACAAAATTAACCTAAAAAAGACAAAAAAATTTAACCTATAATAGATCAAAATTAAAATAATAATAATAATAATAAATATAAATAAATGAATAATAACAAAAACATATTTTCGAAAAAGAAAAAGAAAATAAAAAATGCATCATTCGACAATTAAAGAAAAAAAGAAAAAAAAAAAAAATATATATATATATATATATATATATATATATATCTATATATATATATATATATAAATATATATATATATATATATATAACATTAAAAAAACACATTTCAAAAAAAAAAAAAAACTGTAACAAAAAAATCAAAATAAAAATATAAAAAACAATAAACAACTTGAAAAAAAAATACATTTCAAAAAAAATATTTAAATCTTAACATACAAAATTAAAATAACAAAAAACACAATAAAAAATAAAAATAAAAAACAAAATTGCTCTTAAGGCCCTTAAGTGTTCAATCCGATTCTCAGAATTGGATTGAGCCCGCCCAGGGGCCTGAGGGGTCATGACTCTGGGCGAGCCCTTGGACGGGCTTAGTCTGATTCCAAGAATCAGAAAGAGCCCGCCCAGGGGCCCGAGGGCCCTTGGCCCAGAGCAGGTAGAGCTGCATGCAGCTCCGCCTACCCAAGGTCGAGGGCCCTCGAACCCCTGGGCAGGTTCGCTGATTGTGCCGCTGCCCAAAGGCACTGCGTATGGGCAGGGGCTCCCACCCTAGGAAAAACGAAAAACGACCCCTTGGCGTGCCCGAGGGCTGATTCCCATAATCGCCCCTGACAGGCTAGGGGGGTGATTCTACGAATCGCCCTCGGCAGGCCAGGGGGGCGGTTCTGTGAATCGTCCCCCTGGCATGCTGGGGGTGATTCCTTAGTTCGATTCTCAGAATAGGCCCCCTAGCCTACCAGGGGAAAATTTGAGAATTGCCCCCGGCAAACCAAGGGGCTGATTATGGGAATCGACCCCTTCACAGCCTAGGGGGCCGATTCCCAAAATCGGGCCCCAAGCAGGCTAGGGGGTCGGTTATGGGTTTACTGGGCGTGCCCGCCCACGAGCACAGTTCTATGGGCAGGCGGGCCTGACCATGGCACGATGACGTAAAACACGTTGTCATGCCATGGGCGGGCAAGCCCTTGGCCGGGAGCGCCTGCCCACAAGCACTAGTTGTGGGTGAGCGTGCCTAGCTGTGGGATTGCCCGCCCTGGGCAAAACGCGAAACGACCCCCTGGCAAGCCTGGGAGTCGATTCTGGGTCGATTCTCAAAATCAGCCGTGGGGTGATTCTCAGAATCGCCCCGCTTGGATGATCCTTAGAAAAGGTCCCCTAGCCTGTCAGAGTTCCCAGAATCTCGCTCGGCAGGCCAGGGGGAAATTCTCAAAATCGGCCCCTTGGCCTTCCAGGGGGTCGATTCCCAAAATCGCCCCCCTGACCTTCCAAGGGGCTGATTCATAGAATCGCCCCTTCGCTTGCCAGGGGCGATTCTGAGAATCACCCCCATGGCCTGTCGGGGGCGATTCTAGGAATCAGCCCCCCTTGCAAGCCAGGGGGCCAATTTCTAGAATGGGCCTAGGGGGGCGATTCTAAGAATCACCCTTGATAGGCTAGGGGGTGATTCCTAGAATCACCCCCCTAGCCTGACGGGGCCGATTCTAGGAATTAGCTCTGGGACTCGGTCTAGGGGAGCGATTATGAGAATCACCCCCATGGCCTGTCGGGGGCGATTCTAGGAATCAACCCCCTGCAGGCCAAGGGGTCGATTCCTAGAATGGGCCTAGGGGGGTGATTCTGAGAATCACCCCTGACAAGCTAGGGGGTGATTCTTAGAATCGCCCCCCTGGCCTGATGGGGTCGATTCTAGGAATTGGCCCTTTGGGAGGCCATGGGGCCGATTTTGAGAATCGACCTCTTGGCCTGTCGGGGCCAGATGGGTTAATTCTGGGAACCAACCACGGGGCAGGCGAAGGAGCTAATTATGTGAATCAGCCCCCTAGACTACCAAGGGGTCCTTTTGCATTTTTCTCACTGCGGGTAGGCCCACACCTAGGTGTGCCTACCCATAGGTAGTTCTTGTGGGCAGGCGTGCTTCACTATGAGCGTGTCACTCGTGACACGCCGACGTGCTGCACACTTCCATGCCATGGGCGTGCCCGCCCGCGACACGACAGTGTACAGTACGTCGTCGTGCCGTGGGTGGGCGCATCTGGCTGTGGGCGTGCCCGCCCACGGCATGACAACTTGTTAGATGGGCGCACCCTGCTGTGGGTGTGCCCGCCCGCGGCATAGAAACATGCAGCATGATGTCATGTCGTGACAAAATGCAAAATGACAGCTTGGCAGGCCAAGGGGCCGATTCTCAAAATCAGTGTCTTGGCCTGCCCGAGGGCTGATTCCTAAAATCAACCCCCGGCAGGCCAAGGGCTGATTCCCGGAATTGCCCCAGGTATGCGAGGGGGGCGATTATGGGAATCCATCCCTTGGTCTGGTAGGGGGTTGTTTTGCATTTTGCCCAAGATGGGCAGGCCCACGGCCGAGTGTGACACGACACTAAGGCACTGTGGTACCCCAGTAGGGATTTTGCCAAGGGATCGGGGACAAATGAGAAAACAAATATATTTTTTTAAGGAATGAATTTTTTTTTCCTTGTATGAACCTAACATCCAACTTGTCATGGGGGTCAATATGCATGTTTTTGGTCTTTTTTCGTTTCTGAATTGCCCCCTGCACCGATTCTCAGAATCGACCCCTTGGCCTGCCAGGGGAGATTCTTAGAATTGGCCCCCTTGGCTTGCCAGGTGGCCGATTCCCAAAATCGTCCTCAACAGGCCAAGGGGGCAATTCTGGGAATCGCTCCCCTAACATGCTTGTGGTGATTTTGGGAATCAGCCCAAGGGGCCGATTATGAGAATCGCCCCCTGGCCTGCCGAGGGCGATTTTGGGAATCGCCCCCCTGGCAGGCCAAAGGGTCGGTTTTGAGAATTGGCTTAGGGGCGCGATTCTGTGAATCGGCCTAAGGGGAAGATTCTAAAAATCGCCCCCGACAATCCAGTGGCGCGATTCTGGGAATCGTCCCCTTGGTAAGTGAGGGTGGTATTTTACACTTTTCCCAAGGCAGACATGCCCACGGCCTAGCGCGAGATGACACTAAGGCACAACGACCCCCTAGCAAGGCCCTACCAAGGGATCAGAGACAAATGAAAAAATAAATATTTTTTTCTAAGGAATGGATTCTTTTTTGTTCCCTGTATTTGATAAGTCAAAATGTTTTGAATACAATTATTATGTGCTTGGGGGGGACCATTCTGTAGAAACTCAAAGGCAACTGATGGAGTAATATCCGAATAACCCACATTTTGAAACAATGAAATGTATCATTTATGCTAATTTATCAGATACAAAAGCAAAGCTATTGACATGGGATCATAATACAGATAATGAGTATAGGATGCTATGACTTTCATCTAAAAGGTTAGATTTATTCATAATGAATTTTAAGAAAAATGTGGTGGGGATAAGACAGAGGTTAGCCTAGAATTTTGGAAGGAATGTTGTATGGAAATAGGCTATCATATTGAGGAAAAAATCAATTCAAAAGGCAGCAAAGTACATTCTGATATATTTAGAGCTATTGATAACATTTTCCAGTTAACATTTAGAACTTGAGAGATATGATAATTGATTAATGATATTTTTAGCATGTGGGAGAACATTGGCATTAAAAACTAGAAGGTCAAGAAGTCTAAACCATTGATTGATATGTAGCAGCAGTAAATCAGGTCTTGAAATGAAGCAGCTTCCAGAAGATATGACTATCACACCTTGGAGAGCATTGTAAGGAGTGAAGGATGAAAAACTTTTCAAAACAATATTATCTCGTGTCAAGTCAGGGAAATTGTCATTTGACGAAATGTGTGAAGAATTTCAAAAGTAAGTTTGTTGAATTATTTTTATTTATTTCTAAATTATAATTTTATTTTAAATATAACATATTGTTGTCTGTAGTATTTGTTATACATATCATTATATTAAATTTGTTTTACTTTATCTATTCAGTGAAAAGGTTTACATGAAAATACAAGAACAAATGGTTAAATTGTTAAATGAAGATAGTTGTGATGATTTTGTACGCAACTACCTAGATTCAAGTTCTACCTCAACACTAAAAGAATTTTATCTTGCATTTAAAAATGTATGTTGATTTATACATTCATTTTTATTCATCTGTATACTATTTTTATTTTATAACTTATACATAAATTTTGTTTATTTTATTAAAGATGAAGAAATATGCAAATGAAAATCAGATAGTTTTAGAAGCTTTATTGAAAACATTAAGATTGAAAGACTGAGAAAACAACATCTTAGTAATGTTGAACTTGATCCAACTCTTAGTCGTTTCATTTGGAATGGGCTTCACACCATTCAATATGAAATAATATAAGGCGATTGTGAAGACATTTCTAAACTCGTACCTAAAAGGGATTATTCCCTCGTTATTTCAGATATTCCCTATGGTTTCAATATTCCAAACATTGGCTATGATAGTGACCCTTATACTTATCAAGCTCTTAGTAAAGTGGTTGCAGGATTTGTAGAAGTCACATCATCACCATTATGAAGATTTGTCACATTTCATTCAAACACACAATTGACAATGTTATTGACAAGTTTCAAAGGGAAAGCAAACTCAAGGATGCAGTGTACATGGTAAGACATTGAAATTGTACGTTTGAATAATGTTAAAAAATTCATTTATGTACAAGTTAATTTAACTTTTACTATTTCATGTTACAGGCAAAAGTCAAATCGTATTAACTGTGAAGATCAACCAATTATATGTGATTGTGAGTTCATCCATGTTGAAAGTTGGACAAAAGATGATAGCTATAAGTCTATGCTTCCTAATCGGGTAGATAGAAAGAGCCATAGCCAAGTACTAGTTTATGATTATGTTGTAAAAAAAACTAACATATGGAGATAAAGAAGCAAAAGGAGAGATAGTTAACATTTATCAAAAACCACAATCATTGATTAACTATCTTATAGTCTTATGTTCAAATGAAGGAGATTGGATTCTGGATTTATTCTCAGGCTCAGGTAAGTTTTATTATATAAAACTGAGTTTCAATATCTTCTTCTTAATTTATATGTGATTATACTAATTTAATTCATTATTTATTTTGTGCTTGATAATTAGGTACAACACTAGCGTGTTGCCTACAAAAAGGAAGAAATTGCATTGCCATTGAAAAAGACCTAGTAAAGTGCAAATTTATTCAACAAATAATTGATGCTCTTTAATTTCTTCCAGATGTAATGCAAGAAATTGGGTTGAGGAAAGGAGATTTTAATGAATCACGTGTGGAAAAAAAAAGAAAAAGAACCTCAACCACCATTAGATGGAATGATTGCAAAGACGTACATTGGGAGATTCACAGACATCAAAGATCCATCAGAAGAGGAAAATCAGCAAACTGAAACAGAAAATAGTGTTGAAGAAGACAATGATGAAACTTTAGAAGATGAAAAGTTTGGATTACATGATATTATTGATTAAGTTTAAGTTAAGCTTGGAAATCAAGCTCATTTTTTGTAACTATTAGTTACTTATACTTGTAATGTTTTGACTTTGACATTTTATGAGAAGAATAATTATTCTGTTAATGTTGTTATGTGTTCAATATTTTTATTAAGTGATTTTCAATTTCATTTTTATGTGAATCATTATTTTTTGAAAATTCAGAACATAACCTTATTATGGGACAATATCCAAAATCACAACCATCAAGGACCCTCTAGATGCCTGTTACGTCTCCTTAGCTCTAAAAATCTAGAAAGTTTATGTAATAGTTGCACATATGTGAATTGCCTCTGGCTTCATTTGGAAACTTTCCTTAATTGATTTGATCGAGATCCACTTAGTATAACAAATACTGTCACTCAATGGAGAAACCATGCCTTCTCCAACCCCATTTTCAACTGCATTTTGACTCTCTCTCTCGACTTGCTGTTACGGGCGACATGGAAAGAATGTAACCATCGTATTTAAAAAAAAAAATCCCTCGACTCACTCTACAGGATCGTTGAAGGAGCATCAAAGAAACCATTATTGCTCTCCCTTGGATACCTCAAGTATGGAAAGTACATGGTCATGAAGTCAAAATCCTTACAAGCTAGAACCTTGCTCCAAGCCCCACTCCCTGCTCCTCCCCCTCCCCCTCTACCCGCTCGACACCCTCGGTTATCACAACCTCATGGTATCCTCCACCCCTCTTTTTTTAAAATGAATTTCAACGATGCTTCAAAATGAAATCCTGGTCCAGCTACGTATGGAGGAATCTTTAGAAACCATCTTGATTCTCTAATATTCATATAATCTAGCATACTTGGCATCATCAAAAACAATGCAATGGAACTCACATCCCTCATTGAAGGACTAGACATAACACAACAACAAGGTTTCTCTAAGCTCTTCATGGAGGGAGACTCAATTTGTAGTCAATACGGTCTGTAAACTCCAAAATGGCACTCCTATGCACAAAGCATCCAAAAGCTAGTAGTTGGAAGGACTACTACATTGGATGCCTTCTCAAATTTTCAATATCCCCCTCATCTTTCCCAACCACATCCAGATATTAGGGAACAAGGTTGCCAACACACTTGCTAACCATGGATGTTTGGACTCTTTGCCCAAAATATCTTCCACCTTGCATCTCTTGGCGGACACTCCTCTCAAGAAGGGAATGTTGGCAACATATTTTAAAGGATTTGTTATCCTTGGATGGGGTGTTTTGTACGCTAGACAGTGGGGGCTGAGTTGTCATCGTCCCACCAAGCCATTTGACTGGGGGATGTCGCAGCGTTCCCCCTTAGTTGGTAATTCACACACATTAGATCGACATAGGGATCATTATCATCCTATAATTTTCCACTATGTATTTCAATCTCCACCCCTATTTCTCACACCCTTGTCAAATCTACCTCACCTGGATCAGAATCCCTCTACATGATTGTCTACGTACCTTGTCTTGTGCGAAAAAGCACACTCTGTCACCACCGAATATGACATTCAATGCTCTTGTCATGGCAATTCAAAGCTCCACAGTTTTCGGTCAATATGGACATAAGTATAGCGAGCGTGTCAGGGAAAATACATAATCTAATTCAACAACTATGATGGTTCAATCCTCCCCTAGATATGACTGGCTCGTTTAGGAAGAGAAAATTACACTAACTCAATCCTCAAAGCCAAGCTCCCAATGCTTCATCACTTCTATCTCTCCAAGCACAATTGGAGAAAGGGAAAGCTAACTCATCAATGAGCTTTGCTCCACGAAGCTAACATCTTCCCTTCTCAAACTTAATTGTCAGTTTGATTCACTAGATAACAGAGTTCTCTACACAAAAGCCTATTTAGAGTCGAGAATCCAATTGGAGCACTCTACAATGGTGAATCAACATTACAACAGTCAGAATGCTTTTCCCCTGTGCATGTTTACCCTTCTGTCCTTTTGATTTTTACTCGAGTTCTCTTTTCTTGGTGTTCTTGTTTGGACTGTCACTCCTTATCGTAGGTTAGCCTCCTTTCCATTTCTATATGTGCCAACCCCTATACTTTTGGGATGATCTCTCCCTCTCGTGGCTCCTAACTCCACACGACACTCCTCTTTGTTGCTACCTCCCTCTGCTGGTACCCTCTCAACTACCCTAACTCACAATTGATTACATACCTTTGTTTGAGGCACAAAGATGGCTCTATTTCATTATATCTACCTTTTTTCCTGTCCATCTTTGTCACTTTCTCGACACATCCCTACTTCTTGCCTTTTTCTCATCCCCGTGCGGTGGTCATGCCACACCAGCAAGCCCAGGTCCATATGGGTGCATTAGACTACCAAGAACGGGTCACTTCATGGAAATACACTGTTGACCACTCTGTGTCAAATACCCCATAGAAGCATACATTTTTTTTAAAGCATTCCCTTGTTTGAGCAACCAGACATCTAGAGATCATCATCATCTTTCAGCATGTTGTCAAGATTGTAAACCCAAATTCTGCAGCCCTGTGGTCCATATGTAAATATGATTCTAGTATTTTTATAAAGCCATGTAGAACACCTAGGTAAGCTTAATATTTTCAGCAAAGAGTTTCACTATAGGGAGTTTTTTAACCTTAACTAATTATTTGTGTTTTTCCTAAACATAAAAAACTAGTGGAGTTTTTCTCCTAGACATACCCCAAATATAGAGTGGAGCTCGATGGTGAAGTCTTAGGTGAGTCCTAGTGTATAAAGTTGATGTAAATTATCATACTAGATCATGTCTTGTGTCTCACAAAATTTGATAAAGTCTAAGTATCTAATTTTAATTATTGAAAATTTTCCATTGGTCGGGATTTTAATAATTATTTTGATGTAAATTGTAAAATGTAATGTTTATAGAAGTTGACGAGGGAATGAGTACTCATAATTAGAACCTCTATATCTCAACTCTCTATTTAGACAATTTTTTTAGGGTTGTAATTATGTTTATCCCCCAATTTTTTATTTTTATAACTCTGACAAAAAAATGGCTAAATAATTGGTTGAAAAATGGTCAAAAAATTAAAATTAGAGAAAATAAAAATTCTCTCCAAGTGTAAAAATGAGTTTTTGGAGATAGTGGCTTTCTCAAGGAAGATTAAATTTAAAGGACTCATTTCGAAGGAAGAAAAATCCCACAAAAAATTCGTCGGGCTAGAAAAAATAATTTCTCAAGGAAAATCTTTTTTTTGGTCCAAGTGGTTAATGAGGGAATTTCGAGAAAGAAAAACTCAAAAAAATATTTTGTGGCCCTCCATCAAGGAAAAATGATTTTTTTTAGAGAAAATCGAACTTTTGGATCATGGTTGTTAATTGAAGGGGGGTTTTTCAAAGAGAAAATTTTGCAAAAAAAAATATTTTTTGGACCAAGATCAAAGCTTTATCAAGGAATTCGATTTTTCTTCCAGATCAAGGGTCAAGATTAAATTTTGGCATCGAATAAGCTTCAACTAGCAATCATTTTTCTTTGGGATCAAATCAAATTTGTGTACTTCGTTGGACCTAGCCATTTTCCACTTGGAGAGGGATCTAAATGTCTCATTTTTCTATATAAGGAAGCCTAAGACTCCTCATTGAAAACATATTTGGATGGTGTAATTGGCTTTAGAAGCTCTGTAATATTTTCTGGAATAATAAAGAAGTCTTTGGGGTTTATTCATGATGGTGTTCCTCTTCCGCTTCTTGTGGTAATATTTTTTGAATAATGTTATTAATGCTCTACTAACTTAAATTTAAACAATTTTTATTTCATTAGTCAATTGTGGATTAACTATTTGCACGGGTATCTTGCATTAGTTATTGGGTTTTACAAAAGCATTTTAATTAGATTAATCTAACATATATCTCTAAATTTTGAAAATTATTGTGTTATCTAACCTCTATTAATTTAACAACTTCATCTCAAGTGTGTAGAGATCTCTTTATATTAAGATATTGGGCATAAGGGGAAATATTTGGTTGGACACACCAACTCCCAAGACATAAATGCTTAAGATCCCATTTTGTTAAGTTCTAAATATTTATCTGAAGATTTGTTTTGCATAGATTCCTGACTATTGCTCATCTAAAAAAATATCATTCAACTCAACTATCTCTTTTTATTTGTGCATTAACTGAATAAATCTGGTAATAAGAGCCATTATTTTATAATCAAGGAACCCTCATTCGTTTATTTAGCAATTGTAAATTTGTAAGTAGATTTGTGTATATATTTTCATCTAACCCTGTATATATTTTTCATTGATTTTTTGTATATATATATATATATATATATATATATATGGGTTTTTGTCTTAACATTTGCTTGTAGATCTGAAAGAGGGCAAGGTTTTCAATCTAGATTTCTTAATTCACTTTCCTACAAGTTGTTTTGATCAAAGATCAAAGAAGAAATCCAAATCTATTGAACCCGATCCCTTCTCTCCATAAGCAACTAGGGTTTGGGAGGAAAACTTGAGATTTTGAGAGTCGTCCAGTAATCAAATCCTCCTCCTTCAAGGCCGCAAGAAAAGAGGCCTATCTTGCCTCTCAAACAAAAGATTTTCACGTTTTTTTTTTAAATATTTTGTGGCTCATAAAATTGTAATGAGGAACTTTAGGATAGTCGCAAGCCTTGTAGGTATACATTTTTCTCTTAAACTAACCCTCAGTTTGTTTCACAGAGACTAATCATTTGTTTGAGGGGTTTCTCAAGAGTTTTAAGGGCTATTTCCATTGCAAATTCGAATTCTCTCCAATTGTTTAAGTCCTATAAATTTTGCAATTTTCTTTGTGGGTTTTGCTTAGGGTTTGGTCATTTATGACCCAACAATTTTTTTTTGAGAGGCCATAGGCTCAAAAGGCCTATTTTCGTTGTTTGGAAAAGGGTTTAGGGCTTGTTTTCCTTGCTATAAATTTTATATGCACTAACATTTGGTTTCACAATGAAAAGATCATAAATTTGGAGGGTTTTCTCTTGCAGAATTTGTGACAAAAGTTCATTTTTTATCTACCAAGATTTTGAGAGGAGACGCATATAATTGTGATCATTTTCTTAAGGGTCGAGAGCTCCTAGAGAAGCCTTTCTCTCTCTAGTGCAAAAAAGGTTTTGAAGGAGGCCTAAGAGAAAATATTTTGAAGACATTTGAGCCTAATGCATAAGGATTTACCCATAAAAAATTTCATACATTTACAAATAGTTTTTCACTAATTTTTGGCCTAGCCGTGGAGCATAGCGAGCTTCCCTTCACCAAGGTTGCGAGCATTTTGTGGACTGCGTAATATCTTGTTGAAGGTCGAGAGCCCTTGAGGGCTTAGATCAACTCCTTTGATCCGTTTTGTGATTACTGTTGGTGGTTGATCTGAATTAATTTTGTAGCTTAAGGAGGTTGCTTGCAAGGTGATCCATCATTTGTAGTATTCCTTGAGCGTGGAGAGTTCCTTTCCCTTAGGACTTCTCTCTTGTAACATATATAACAAAGTGAAATTTGTATTTTGAGGGAGCTTGGGATCTCAAATCCCATGGTATCTCGTCTCCTTATTTAAAAGAGAGACCTTTTTTTGTGTTTTTCTTCTTAGCCTTAGATCTGATCACTAACTCTTGTTACTACTCTCATTTGATTAGTTTGAGCTTCATTGTTGTATATTTTCTTTGTTATCTTCTAATTTCTATTGTCACTGTATTGGCTACTTGATCTAATTTCAGATAAAGTAGCCATTCTATTTTCTTAGCAATCTCATCTTCCATCAAATAATTGTGCTTTACTATATAATTCCTCACTTTGGATATAATTGGCAATAGCATAAGATAAGTGAAGAAGAACATCTTTGAAGCATTCCCTATTAAAGGAATTTTGAGATATCATTTTTTTAAAACCTTTTTCTAGCTGTCATCTCTTGTTTCATTGAGTAATTATTATATGCTTCAATGATTAATTGTATAAGCTAATCTTATTCTAAGTGCTTATCATTATCTTGTGAATTAGTGTCTTTTTTTGAAGCATCTTGATATCATTGTATCTCATTGAAGCGTTTGCACCTTCATTTCATCCTAGAGCTAGTTGTGCATCTAGAATCTACCTCCAAGCATAAGCTTGGTTGAATAGAAAGATAGGCCCACCTTCTCCACCATTCAATTTAAGAGCTAGACCCTTACTCAATGGTTAAAAAAAGTGACCTTGGAGTTCTCTTGTGGGTAATCACTTGTAGGAACAAAGGCACTTGGGTTGTTAGAAGTCCTGGGTAGGTATCATTAATGAGGCCTTAGCCTCTTTCCTAACACTTCTTTCCACAACCTTGTTTAAAACCAGGTTATGACAATTGAGGAGAAGGCATTCAACTTAGAATAGAAATTTAACTAAATTAACCAAGATCTTGCATCTCACCTAGCTTAGTTTTGCATTCATCTATCTAGATTTCTCTCATTGGGAATATTGTTAATTGTGAGCATTTAGTATTTACTTGCAATATTTCATTACTGCTCTTGTACTTATTATTTAATTTTCTTGATACCATGATTCTTATTTGAGCATCTCGTTGAAACAAAGTACAAGTTTCTTTCGTTCTTGTAAGTTATATTTTTCTGCTCATATTTCAATATTGCCCCATGTTTGTACTAACACTTGTCTTGCAAATTGTTGTTATTGTAACTTGAAAGATCTATTCACTTGCAAGTATCTTGATTTACATTGAGCATTGTTTGAAGGCATTGGTCTATCATCTTTTACATATTTTGTTTTCCTTATTGATCTTAATTGAATCTACCTCATATACATTGCTCATAAATATTTACACTTTCTCTAATTAATAATCAAGTTACATTAATAATAATTTCTTTTCCCTTAGGTCTCCTAGACTTGTTGTTACAACAAGTTTTCCTTCATTATTCATCCTTTAGGGACTACTCCCCTTAGCTTACCTAGGAGACAACTTAAACATAGTGAGTAGGGAACATGTGACAACCCCTTCTCTGTGCATTAAGCCATGAAAAGTATATCTTGTGGGGTTGGAAACCTTTCCCACATCTAGGTATACATTTTAGGTGACAACACACGTGAAGTCATCACAAAGTAGAGGAAGCAACAATTTTTTGTCAAGAACTTACCCCATCTTCTATTCAAGAAGAACTAACTCATACTAAGTGGGAAGGAAGCAACCAAAGGCACCTCCTCTCGAACACAAAGGTACTAGAAAAGTTCGATGATTGGGTGCCTGATATAAGGCACACATGTGGGTGTTTCAATTAGTATATGCAAACGATAGACCTATATCGACACACGAAATTCCTACTAGGTAGGGTTCCCCTAGATCGACATGAGAACAAAGAGGACCTCCTACACTCCATGGAGCCTCTACATCGGTACATGACGGACTTGGATCAGCGAATGGAGCGCATCGAGAAGCACTTTAGCATCCCCCCTACTACTAGTTGTTCACCAAGAAACAACAAGGAGCCGAGGTAGGTTGTAGCTACAAATTCAGACCCCTCTTCCTAGTCTCTTTACTCCTATTATTCCTTTGGTTTCTCAGTTTCGTATCTACTTGTTTTGCTCTTATAGCCTCAGAGGCCCATATATTAGCATATGTAAGCTATATTTTGAATTCCTAGGTAGATTTATGTCTTTTGCCTCTCTTAGAAAGGTACATTTTTGGATATGATCAAATTTCCCTATGGCTGACCAACCTAAAATCTACAACTCTTTCGTGTAATCTCTTATTTTGAAAGAAATAAAAATTTTATTTAAAAAACAAATAAACTTATTTTTAAAACAAGCATAATTTTGACGTAGCTGAAATTTAATTCAAATATATACATCAATTTTTATTATAAAAAACTACTCTCTACTTTCACTCAAACGTCTTTATGATACTACAAGATCCACTAGACTGTCCAGATATAAAGTCAGGTCAACTAGTAGTGCTATAGGACATATACTCAACAAGCTCTTTGTAATATATTAGCACCTTCGGCAGGTTCTTCAGTCAATTCATCTCTCATACTCTTTGACTTGTCAGCACAGGTCCAATTATGAGTACCCATTCGAGTACGTACTAAGATTAAGGGAAGTGAATAAACTTAATAAATCAAAGACCCAGGGGATAAAAGGAAAAACTCAGTTTTTAACTCATTCTTTGTTTCTTTGTCTCATAGGGTTTTCAGTTGAGAAGAATTTGGGGCATAACAAAATGTGTTTGGTTCATCATTAAAAATTTTAAAAATTATTTATATTAATTTCATATTTACTATTTAAATTAAACAATCAATTAAAAAATCCAATCCTTGATTCCTAATTTACGAGGTGCAGTAACTTTGGTAAATTTATGAACTGATAAATATGTTAAAGAAATACTCCTTTCATCCTGATTGTTCAAAACTGTCACCATACAATGTTTTTGTAACACATGTACACTATGTTTTCATGGAATAGATTTAAAGATACAGTATTTTGGAAAGGAGTCACAGAGAATGAAAGTCAACAGTTTCACAATGATCTTCAATAACAGTTTCAAGATAAAATTTACTCATGGAAGAAGAGGAATTTAATTTTACAACTCAGAGTGAGTTCCATGGAAAAGGAAAGATGGAAGAACATAAACCTTGTAATAATTTTGTTGATAAAATGAAATTCAATAATCTCACAATGATCTAAAACAAGACCTCCACGGGAAACCACCTTTGAGTAAGAGGCATTAATTTTCTATCTCGAAGTATCATGGAAATAGGAAAATAGAAGGGATATAAACACTCAATTACAGACATCATATGTGCTTTGGAATCAAGGCCAGGTCTAAGATGGGAAGCAGGTTTGTCATGTCTGACGTATGGAGAGTAAGAATGGAATCTCAATTAAGAGGAGCTATAAACATTTACACAATCTATTGATCTTGCCTCGTATATAACAAGGCCACAACATTAAAGATGTTTCAAAACTTTGGGATGAGAATCTAGATAGCGTTGAGGTAGAGTTCACATCTTTAAACCTTGGGTAGCAGCTCAAAGATATACACAATTTCCTGGGCACTTGCCTGGTAAATAACGAGGCCACTACATTAAAGATGTTTTAGAGCTTTGGGATGAGAACCTAGATAACGTTGAGGTAGAACCTTAAATTGGGAGAAAGTTCAGTTTTTTACACAAATATTTTCACATTTCATTTGAACATAGAAAATAATTATTAAACTTGTCACCCTTCTCTTGACATATCAAAATAAATAGAATTCATTTCAATATAGAAAATAATTGTTAAACTTGTCACCCTTCACTTAACATATCAGAATAAATGGAATTTCATGGGGAGAAATCACTAATTTGGACTGTGTTCTGAGATTTCTGTGTTGGAAAAGTTTTCAAAGTTTTTTTTGGGAAAGATCCACAATATCCATTCAAATTCTTCATATAAAAAAATACAATTCCATTGGACAAACATTAGAAATTTGGACATCTACACGTTCATACATTTTACAGGGTGTTTCAAATAAATAAATTCAATTTACATAAAACATAAGACTCAATTATTAAAGCTGCCCTCCTTTCCAATGGAAAAAACTTAAACTCCAGGGGAAATGGGATTTCCATTGAAAAAGCATTACATTGAACTTCTTGCTAATGATAGAGATGGATCAAGTGTACTGAAGGAGCACTCCTAATTTAACTAATAAAAAAAACAATGAAATACAATCCACAAAATAAACTCAAACACTTAGAAAGCTAAATATGTTAGTTGTATAGCTGAACAAATACTGCAATGGAAAATAAAGAACATAACTGTAGTAGTGTGCAAAGAATTTGTAAAAAGAACAAAGAAGCAAGAGACAAAGTCTTCATAAAATATGTACAAGAGATAACCCTTACACAAAAACACTCCCATTCTGTCAATTAACTAAGTACACTTGTATTTGCATACATGAGTTCGTGTTTCACTGAGTTTCTAATTTCTGATGAAAATTTCAGTCCCTGTGGCATTCATTTACTCACCATCACATTTATGAGAGAAATTGAGTGAGACTTTCCGAAAATAAACCATGAATGCACTTGACATTGTTAAATAAGTTTCCAAGGAAGATTTTATGTCATCATTTTCTCAATTTATGTTTTGCCCACCCATATATTTGGCCGAATAATATGCTCAACTTGGATGGAAACCGAATCGCTCAATTTATTACAGGCTTGCAACTTTAGAAACTTCAAATTTGACAACCTTTCCAACAGAGAAACCTACTTTTAGATGCCAACTGTTATAAATTGTTACAATTTTAAGATCCTCAAACTTACAAATGTAATTTGACAGACTGAACATGAAACCTGTAGATTCTTTGTATTTTGCGCCCCTTGAGAACAGAGTGTAGACAACAATAAATGTTTGGTCTCCAACTGGGTGTCCATTG